>JARYHS010013630.1:291357711-291448451 GCA_031002005.1 Vandiemenella viatica | reverse complement strand
ACAATGTTGCTATGTGGTTTCACTCCTTACAATCTCGGAGGGCATACGCTTGCAATTATAACTAGTAATCTAGTGTCTGGTATGTTCTAAGTGTTTGCAGGACATTCACTGGGATTCGTCACCATTCAGCTTGCATCGTTCCAAGTTGATCATTGGATTTTACCTCTCCTGACTATCACTCAGCCGGCCGTCCAATTCATCCCCAAGATTTATGTAAGTTGAATTTGGCGCTCTAGGTGGGCCAGTCCAATCGTGAACACTGTTTGTCGGCTATCACAGCATAGTAGCTCTTGAAACATGTCAGCTGGCATTGTATACTGGAAATAACACGGGTCCATTCCATAAAAATGCCACAATGCTTGGAGAAAGAATGTAGAAATATTGCCTGTATTCATGCTACCACGGACAAACCAATCAGCCCTGTACCGAAGGTAGTGAAAAAATCCTACCTACACCACCAGATTTCCTGGTTGACATTATATACTCCTACAGAAGCCGTTCCCCGGAATGACGCTACATCCATACCCGTCCTTCGAACTGAAATAATTTAAATTTCGCTTCATGCTCCAAATAATACATTTTCATTGCTCCTGTGTCCAGTTGCGACGATCCAGTGACCACCTGAGTCGCTAGCTTTATTGCTTGTTGTGTTAGAGGACTTGCTTGCAGCTATTTTTCGGAAAATATCCAAGTCGGTAGGCATCTGTACGCAATATTCCTATGTAAACCGATACTACTGTTGATTCACGAAACTCCTGTCGGATGAGAGCCCTGAGTTGTGGCCAATTTTTGACAATTTCACGTTTCTGCGATATCTAGCAGTCAAAACTGGAGATCGCCCAGTACGTGCAGCTTCACACAATGGCTATTGATTCTTCACTGACGCAGGACGAATGTGGCCTTGATTTGGGCCTGTCCCCCTTCACTGCAATCGCCCGGCTAGCTAGCCCACTGAAATGGCAGCTCTTATGAAGTCTGATAACTCTGTACCTCTTTCATCTCCTTGTCAACTCGTTCTACACGGCCTGCAGCAAATAGCGATCACACAAGTCAATTGAGGTTCTGAATCCCTAACTTCATAAGTGCCCAATTACTTTTTGGTAGATAGTGTACTAGTGAAGTATTTTTTCTTTGCGTTTGAATTTACGACTCGTCGAAGTCTAATTATCAGAGGCAAAAAAGGACTGGGGCAAGGAACAGGAAGCAAGTTAGTCGTTGCCTTTTGAAGGAATCATCCTGGCATTCACCTGGAATTTCTGCGGTAAACATTGAGGTCCGAAATCTGGATGGCCGTCGGGAATTTTACCCTTCTAACGATAAATAATAGTTGATATAAGGCATTTAGGATTCTGTTTTCTAAATTCCCACATCAGGACGACACAGCCGGTTAGATTGATTTGGAGCCTGGACCAGAATGAAAAATCACTCCATTTCAAAATAACGCACGACAAATTTAGTTTTAGTTGATAACTTAAGCTCGCTTGATGTTTTAGCGGAAATGTACAGTCGGTTAGGTTGGAATGCAGCCTGGGCCAGAATGAAAAATGCTCTTAGCGATCAAAGTACTTATATTTCTATCGAATTCATGAAAACTGGCTGCTGCATTACATTCTTATAACGGCATAGCAATATATTCATGTTATCAGGAAAACTTGTCATCGATTTTACATTCGTTGCTGCAGATGTTACGGTTGGCTTCAAAGATTTATTTTGAAATGGCCGCTAACTGTACTGTACTATACTGTCGATGCTATCACAAATGGTAGATTTCGTGTGGCAGTTACTTTTTGCTTTGATATGCCCCTTTTTACTCACGGAAGGAGCTACAAGATAAATTGAGTTCAATAGTAATCTAGTACTTAATTGCCTCAGCCAATGGTGCAGTAAAATCAAGCTGAGTTTAGCACCACATAAAACAAGATTTATGTTGCTCAAGGGCAAGCAGACTCGAAAAGCTACTATAAGAATCGACGGTAAATCAATTCGTAGAAACCCAGTGTGCAGGAACTTAGGCTTTCAATTAGATGGACGTTTAAACTTCGAAACCCACTTAGAGAAGACAATAGCACGGGCAGTGGCTGTCGTGAATAAAATCAACAATATCGACCAACGAAAATTCACTATTCCAGTCCAAACAGTAAGACTATACCATGACACAATTTTATCCTTCAGCAAGTGTGTGGGCAAAGCATGTAAGGAAAATAAAAACAAAACTACCAGTCAGACGTGTCCAACAAGGAATACTATTAAGGTTGACAGGAGTATACCGAACTGTGTCAACAAATTCATAACCGTTGCCATTGGTGTCTGGCCACTGGACCTTGAAGTAAGGAAATGAGGTACCATAAACTGGTTCAGAAAAGGGAAACAAGATAAGGTACAAGAAATTATAGTCAACGAAGCAACATGTGAGATGCACATTCGCAGGCTCTATTGGCAGAATGGCAACAAGAATGGAACAACAGCGAAACAGGCAGAATAGCATATGTGTTTCCATCCATAGAGGAGAGGTTAAAGTTGAACTACCTTCAACCCGCTCCCGGATTGGTACTCTACATTACACGTCATGGGCCATACAATATCTTCCTTAGAAATCGAAATATTGTGGACTCAGGCAGGTGTGAATGTGGTGATGAGAGTACGCCGAAGCACGTGGTATGGGAATGTGGATTAACAGCCAATTTGAGAGAACACCAACAATCTCGGCTACAAGGGAGGAGATACTACGCGACGAAAGTTTGTGGCATTTGCTGGACGAGGCAGTTGATCTATCCTCAAAATTTTCGGAAGGAGAAATTACAGAAAGGAAAAATTCCGAACGAAATCAAGGCCACAGATATCTGAAGAAGAGAACACAATTACAACTTGTGGAAGAGTGGAAGGTAATTCCATAACCAACTGCAGAAGGAACAATGAAGCTGGAAGTCTGACTTTCACAACACCGGATTGACGGAAAATATCCCACAACAATAAGCAATACCAATCGTCGGAGGATCTTCAGTGTGCTCCAGATAGGCCACCTTTTGAGCGACAGCCGGGGCCGTCTTGGTATTCCAGGAGGTTAACTCTTAATGGCCTGGGCTGCTGACTTCACTTTCGGTTCCGGGGGACTCTACCCTTGGAGCATAATCAACAACACCTAGAAAAAATGAACGTTAGTGGAACCAAACTGCGGCTGTGACAATTGGTGGTGGTAATAGTAGTATTAGTATTAATGTGGTATTAATAGTAGCCTACTAATAATGTCAGTAGTAATATTAGGAACAATAGCAGTAGATGTAGTAGTGGTGGTGGTACCCGCTCTGTTTAATAACAGTAGAAGTAATACAGACATTGGAACTTCAATCAAATTATCTTGCATTAATCGTTTATAAAATGAATGTAATACATATAAAAATATATAGCATGTAAAATAATCGAAATAAAGGCCCTGATTAGATAATAGGTGCTGGACTATGTTGTATATGGGATAATAAATAAAAAAAATATGCTTCTTTTCCCGAAAGGTATGTCCTCAGGAGAGGGTGTACCAATCTTTTGACCAGAGAAAAAATTGCTTCCAGGTATTCCCTTACTGTAACTGTTACCGATAGTTTTTCATATAGCTTATACATATATACAGTACGATAAAATATAAGTCAAACAAAAAACCTATCGAAATCAGTACGAAAACCGAACCACAGTAATAAATAAAGAAAGTAAAGTATATGGATGAAATTTAGATTTTTTGCTTTTCATATTTGGCTTTCGAACAAAAAGGGTAAAGCATTTCTACTCACATCAGGATCTGCGCACACAAATGCTGGTTTAAAACAAATGTTCCTTCACTTTCTACGGGAAAAAAATGCAGTACAAGTAACATTATAACTACATTCACTTTCATCAAAATTCACAATTTCCTAACAGAATGCGTTCGCATGTTTCTGGTAATGCGGGATGAGATGGAAAGAAAAAATTGTGTTCTGAGGAGCTGCTGGAGGACAAAGAACACATTTCATCTTCATCTGAAGCACAAAATATAACTTTCCTCATTTCATTTTTCAATTTTCTTCTAACAAAGTAGGATCACAGAGTGCGCAGTTTCAAAGCAACGTACTCCCCAAATTGATCATATTCATCTCATCCGGTTTTTCTTTACACTTTCATCTAGAAGAATTAGGAGTTTGTATTTTTTGTGTGCTCACCTCCTCAATTTGTCGGGGTTTCTTTGTATTTTCAATAATTCCTACTTTGTCTAATATAGTATCCCAAGACCCCTCTAGCTAAAATTAAATGTCAAAAATGAAAAATGCATGGTAAAAAGAGTTTTAAAAATAATTACATTAATTAATTACTATAGGTGTTTTGATTTGAGAATACTTAAACACAGTTTCCATAACTGTTTCCAGTAATCACAGAGCAAATCTTTAAGATAGTATTAGATTGAGAGGCGATGGTTCTTCCCTGGGAAGAAACATGTAGTGATGTAAACTCCTAACAGTATTTATTGGAATTACAAATGGCAGAATTTCTGATGCAGTATTTTCTAACTCCAACTTATACAAAAAACTAGAACAAAAGGCTATATCTTTACCAGTCCTAAAACGCAGTGGCGAAACTATACTACTGAAGCTCACGGCAAATTCGACGGTTGTTGCCCTCCCTTCTCTTGTCGGATCTAGGGAGAGGGTGAGGGGAGGAATACCGGGGCAATTGCCCCGGCAGCAAAATCATGTTTTCAAAGGGGAGGGGGAGGAAGCAAATGGCAAACTTACCTTTTTTAGCTCCACTACTGCGGCGGGCGGCAACAATGTGTGGCGATCACATGTCCGCCTAATGGACGAAAAACATAACACTCGCAGACTGTGGCAGAGGAAACGGCAACCTGGCAATCGTCTTACACGCATTGTTAAACATCGACTCAATCACCTGCGACACTCACGATACCAGTCGTACTTATAAATTTACATTCAAGAGACATAAGCCTGTGGCATGCAACCAAATGTCTACTGAGAGAGTACTCCCCGATGCTGCCGTTAAAGCTAGGCACCAACATGTACGTCACGGACGAAGAAAAGAGTAACAATATGGCAGATCAGCTGGAAAATGTTCAGCCGAATGCGGAGCCAACGCGGATGATGATCCTATCCTGGTTTTTCTCAAACAGAACACTCCTACTGTCCAACGTCCCATCAAGTACACGTAGCAAGAGAGCTATCCTAACTAATAAAACGTCTTCCGACTAGGAAATCACCAGGTATTTATAACATCCCGAACCTAATTTACAAAAATCTCCCACAAACCGGCCTCAAATTCTGGGCAACATTATTCAACGCAATACTAAAACTTGGCTCCTTTCCCTCCACATGGAAGCATGCAGTTATTATTGTTATTCACAAACCAGGTATACCAAAACACTCCCCCTCAAGTTACAGGCCAATAAGTCTACTAACGACCTGCTCTAAACTAATCTATATATCTATAAATGAGAAAACGAGAAAGTTCGGATGTGTGTTTGGACGTACTTCTGGAATCAATCATGCCTTAATAACTCAACATATTTAAATGAAATTTGGCATGAAGTCAGTTAATTGTGTGCGAAGTGACATAGGATAGATTTTATCCCGCAAAAACCATAGTTCTTTTAGAAATTGCCATTAATATCAATTCGGAAACAACAAAGAGTTTCCTACTTCGTAGATAGCCGTGCCACGTTTACTCTTTGCTTTTGACGTAAATCGCAAAAACTACTTTTCAGAAATAAAAGCAAAAACCTACTTACCTATGCAAGTTTGTGTTTAGTTTAAAAGCCATAAAACCGACGCACTTGACAAATAATAGTTTGGAAGCAAGGAAATATAAATCTGTACTTAACCTTAAATTTAAAAAAAAGGTAGGTACTGTTGTCAAGTTCGCAAAGAGATGTTTTCATTTGCGTACATAAAATAGTATGACATATCAAATATTACACCATAATTTAAAAAAAAGTAAAATGCTATGATTATACCAACACGAAAGTCGGTTCACTAAAAGTGCAAAATGTCGTAATTCTATCTCGGTTTAATTTATTTCCTGTTTCTTTTTTGTTACTATACAGTCTCTGTATTACAAATTATTTTTGCCGAAATTTAAAACTTAACTAACCCTTTTTATTTTTTGTTCAGAATTTTTGTACAAATAATAGAGACTATGATTCACGAAACTGCTTTTTACTTACTGTTCAATATTCTGCAAATATCTATCGAATGCTACACTTAAAACGAATGTATTCAATGGGCTAATGTAGAAACTTATTGTTTCATGAAGTAACACTGGAAGTCGTTTACAACACAATACACAATTTGCACGGAGCATATGAAAGCTGCTTACTTATTACTAATAATAATTAAGTTCCTTTGCCTTATGCTGTAACAAAAATCAATCTGGTCCAGGCATCATTTCAACCAAACCACTATCTCTGTTAATATTGCCGCTACAAAGTCAAACTATACGAACATACCTCAACATATTAAATGCAATTATACACCTTAGCACCTAAATCACGAGCAGTAACAGTCACTTTATCGAGAAGTTAACTTGACCAGCAATATTAACGAAAGTTGTCTTAGAGTTTTAGAGAATTATGGACTTTCCGTTGTACACTGTAAGTTACAAGCATTTTAGTATAATTTTTTTAATTACGTTACTCCAATAACTGTCATGATGCTGATGACATACTTCATGCGGATGAATGTAGTTTCAGATGAATTCAGTATTTAATTTACACATTGCCAACGTCATTATTCCGGTTCATTTAGTATCGCGATCTGAAATAATGAGTCAAGTTTATTTCGCCATTCATAACGTCACTAACATGCAATAGGCCCTATAGTGAGTGTATTAAAGCGCAGCTGATAGAAGCTTTGATTTTCTAGCGGTAATATTAGCTGAGTTTGTGACTTGGTTGAAATGCAGCCTGGGCCAGAATGAAACATTATTAGTTATTTCAAGAGCGCCATTTTAGTGATGTCATGTGTTGCTTTGTTCCGATATTGTATCAAAAGATTTATAATAAGCGTGGGTGATTTAGCAGAACACGTGGCGTTGACCGAAGTAAATTTTTGAAATTTATAAATGTTTTATTCAGATAGTGGAGTGGCAGACAAGCGGAGTGGTAATTTGCCGGCAGATTGAGAAACCAATTATGAAGAAAGAATCAATTACTATTTTAACACTGAAATTTATATTTTAGCGCAGAATTAATGGATCCAAACGAATGAACTATAGTAAACTGGTCTACAGGCAATTCAACTGTTTCCACAGATAGAGAAACCATTACCACAATACCACTGATCATTATGGATAAAAGAATCAATTACTACTATACATACTACTATAATATATAAATTTCTGTTGGAACCAATATATCCTCAAAACAAAATCAATATTCAAAGAGTTAAGTTCTATTTTTTAAAAGATTTTTTTTGTCAGATATTCAATGTAAATCAAAATATTCATTTTTAGTATCGCAATTTTTTTTAACGGAAATGAACGTTCTTGGCCACTTATGTATTGTTTGCTGTTTGGATGTTAGTATTTTTTGTTGTTGATATTTAGTCGATTCCATCGATGTATTGCTAATTTTGACGTTTTGAGCTTCCATTAATTAAAACTACATTCGCGAGATGAAATTAGTAATTTTAAGAGACGCTGGGTAAACGAAATTCCAAATCTTTCAAAGAAATTTAAGAAAACTAGGGCTATGAAAATAGCCAAAACCTAAGAGACAAATCCCCAATATTGTATATACGGATATATTAAACTGAAAATACTCCTAGCAAACAGAATATTTTTATTGTTTTAAAAATTCAGTGAAGTAGTTTTGGAACATAAATAAATTTTTGTTATTTTATTGCAACATTTATAACTAATAAAAATAGCTCTAAAATAAATTGTATGGTCGTGTTGACCTGGTGACAAGGCTTCTTTACGTCTCCGCAATCAGCCCGTTTCGTAGCCTCTTAACGTAACCCAGTAATCCTACCGGACATAGAGGATCCACAGTTCAACACGGAATCAGAACTAAGTAAGCATTCTGGCGTAATTCACATCACACAACAACTTATGCCAGACGTGAAGGTCGAGATAAGGACTTTTGAAAATCCTCGCCGAGACTGGGATTCGAGATGGGGACTTTTCCATCTCCAGTTGGACGCCCTAACCACTGAGCAACCAGACCTCTCAAGAAAATCTTATATTACAACACTCTTCAACGCGGACGAAGTCGCGGGTAACTGCTAGTTGAAAATATAATCAAGAGATGACTTTCAAACTACCTAGACTCAGTCTCCGCAACAACACCCTTCCAGTTCGGATTCAGAGCAAAACATTCGTGTGTTCATCAGCTGCAACTCTCTCTGAACATAACCTGAAAGTCTTCGATAGCAAGAGGCATACAGTAGCCCTCTTTGTTGACGTCTCCCAGGCATTCGACAGAGTATGGCATCCCAGAATTCTCTACAGACTAAAGAAGCTAGATACTCCCCTTTACTTGCTCACCATCATTGAGAGCTTCCTCAAAAACCGCACCTTCTTTGTACACATAGGCAATACATTATCTGCTCGCAAAACTGTACAAGCAGGTGTCCCACAAGGCTCCATCTTAGGAACCCTATTACTCAACTTATAAATGGCAGACATCCCGATATTCCGCACTGTTTGTTCCGCCATGTATGCCGACGACACCGTGGTTTTCACTTCACACACAGCTTTCGATGTAGCAGTAATAAAAATCCAACAGCCATTTAATATACTCTCCGACTGACTGAAAAAATGGCGCATCAAGCTGAATACTACCAAATGCGAGTTCCAAATCTTCATACTCCGCCATCCGAGAAACCCAAAAAACTCAAGATCAACGACGATGAGGTAGAAAGCCACCCAGAAGGTAAAGCAATAAAATATTTAGGACTACACTTGGATCGTAGACTTACATGGAACTACCACATTAATCAGAAACTATCCGAAGCCTATATTCGCATCTCCAAACTCTATCCTCTTCTGAATAAGAGAAGCTCACTTAAAATCGAAAGCGGGCTATTACTCTACAAATCACTGATCCAACCCGTCATATTATACGCATCCCCCGCATGGTGCACAGCTGCTCCAACCAAACTACAAAGAATACAGTTCCTACATAACAAACTTCTCCGCACTATTTTAAAATCACCTTTGCTTATGCGAAACTCACAACCTCACAGGGAACTTGGACTCCAAACTATTAAAACCTATGTTATGAATTCTGCAAAAGTCTTTATAATTAGCCTAGAAGAAACTCCTGGATCACAGTACTACAATCTAGGCCGTAGATCAACAACACAACACGTCTAAAAACGTATCGTCTACCACAAGATATCTTAAGCGACTGCGGGCAAGATGCCTTCTGACTATCCCTGAACCCTGTTAAAAAGTTATCATATCCCTTTCCCTACGTGAGTCCTAATACTATTAATACTTTTAAACTATATTGCCATCATTATTATCATCTTAATTCATACCTGAACTATTTTTGAATCTCCAATTGTTTTTTTTAAATAACCCTAAGAGAGGAATGACTATTGAAACTTCAAATTTTAAAGCATAAGCATTTTAAAATGTCTCATTTTAAATTTTATTTTAACCAGCTCTAAATCTATGTCAAACATCTTACATGTCTTGTAAATGTCTCTACATGTCACATGTTTTATGGTAATATCATTCAGATATGAAGGAATCCAATTGGATTGGCCTCAGGCCAGGGGATGTAAACAGTCACTTCATAAGATCAAAAATACTGTATAGCATAATTGTAATTGCTGGACGTTTTACAATAAACCATAGTTATAAAAAAAACATAAGTTTATGTTAATCAAGCATACTTATGTATATTCTTTCAAGTTTTGTTTCCTGCGGTTGTTTTATGTGCTGGTTGCTAATAGAGATATGGCTGAGTTGTGATGTTGGACTCAATCATTACAAATTCCATTCACGAACCGCGCAACCTCAGAAGGAAGTCTGTTAACTGTATTTAGTTTCGGCTGGTGTTGGAGGAACGCTGTAAACTAATTAATAAACTAATTAAAGTTATGATGAGTACAAAGAAAGGATTAGTAATCTTTCATTAATAAGTTAATTTCCGAAATGTACTTAAAAAGAAGCAAGGTGACCGTGTTTCGAAGAGAAGTTATTTTCCACAAGTAACTATAAAACAGAGGCACCAAGCAGAAACGATGCACGAAGAAAAATAACACAAATGGTGGCGACAAACGGCCTCGGGTGAATCTTCCTGTACTCCCTTCTGGCGGGGGGCTCTTGGCATTTTACCCGTCCTGCCACCCTCTTGTTGCGCTACTGTTCCACTTGCTGGACGAAATGTGTCAGTGTCATATTGTTTTGTTGAAGATGTGTTGTGATGAAAACGTACCCATTAAAACCTTATCCCTACCGTGACCCACCAGCACCCAACAGAATCTTTAATTATTGCCTGTCAGGAGCGGTGGAAAAAAGTTTTGAGGTTTTAGTGAACAGATTTAAAGCACTGAGGAAACTTATGCTCTTGAAACGGCGTATAGCCAAAAACGTTGTATTGTCAATATGCACACTTGAATGGAAATGCATCTGCAAATTTAGGAAATGGGATGATTGCTTCAGGAGATAACTCGAGAAAATGTGCTGGGATTTGGCGTGGTGAAAATAATCCGAATAATAATTTTCTTTTTTCGATTGGAATGAGGAAAATTTTAAAAACATAAAGGATGTGAGAGATGAATTCAAATACTTTTGAGGTGTGTTGGCGATTTAGACACATTTCAACCTGATTATATCATCTAATCAGGATAAAAGGTATTCTACATTAGCCGTTACTGTGTGCAGTTTCGTTAAAATCTGTCCATTAGTTTTTGCATGATTCGCGATGAGCTAGAGAATATACGTTTTCTGCCTCTATATGTTTATAAACCGTGTTACTAATGTGGATAAAAAAATATCCAACTTCACAACCAATAACATAAGCTATCGTTATGTGCAAATTCGTTAAAATCGTTCTGTTAGTTTTCGCGCAATGTGCGTATTTACAGAGGATAAAAATCCCAAACTTTAGTTTTGGCTTTCTATTTTCAGTAATGTACACTGCAATTACTGTTTTCTGAAATAGATTTTATATACAGACACGAATATAGGTCAGCATGTAAGGAAGATAAATGCCAAGAAGAGTCAGCTTATTATGTGCACAGATAAAATACTGAAAGTTACTTATGATTATAGGGTGGGATCAGAATTGCTTGTTGAACGCAATCTTGGCATAACGTTTGATAATAAACTCAACTTCGCAGAGCACACTGTGCAGGTGGTAGGAAAAGTTGCAAAATCCTACATTTACTAGAGAGAGTGATGAGAGGATGTCCCAGAGATGTTAAGGATTTGGGTTACAAAACTCTGGTTAGACCATTGGTTGAACATGGTGGTATAGTTTGGGACCCACGTTTTGAGTATCGAATACAGGAGTTGGAGGGGCTGTAAACAAGAGCAGCTAGATTTGTTCGTAGAAATTTCCGCAGGACCCAGGCAGTAACTGATATGATAAAGGAGCTGGGTTGGGAGTCATTGAAGGACAGGAGGAGGGTGAAGAGAGCGCTGAGAATGTACAAGGTTGGTGATGAGTAGAGACCGGATTATATGCAACACTAAAAGCTAGAAATATACTTGGAAATATGCATGAAAAGTGTCAAAGTATGCAACATTATATAATATAAAAATAGTAATTTTTAGATTTTTTATTTTAAAATCAGCATTCAATTAGTACGTAGTTTAATGACATATTTATAAATTCGATAATTATCATTTATTTAACAGCTTTTTTTTTTTTTTTTACTTTTGTAAACGTAAACAATCTGGTACTGTTTCAAATATTCTATAGAAAGATTGTTTCTTCGAACTCTAAAAATATTTTTATAAGTGGATATGGACCATTCCACATTCACTGATGTTACTGGGCATTATTTGAAATTGGGTGCTTGTGTTGGCAGTCATTGTTTCTGGGAAAAATTCACCCGTCCCATTAATAAAACTATGAATTTGACACAAAGGTTCAAAACCTGGGTTATTGTTCAAAACATCATCAAATTTCACTTTAAATTTACACAAGAATACCTTTACCAATGAGGATTTTATTCATTAAGTAATAGATTCAGTCAACGTCAAACCTTGAGTTTGAAGCTTTTTAATGCAGGTGCGTGGTAAAAAACTAATGCTAATCACAGATATGATTTTAATACTAGTGTATAAATGCTTCCTTGTACTGATAAACTGTCATAGTCTCTCCACTATTAAAATTAGGGATGTTCATCCAGAAAATACATCGATGTTTTTTTCGATGTGATGCATCGAAACGTTGCATCGATGTTTCACGATGCATCGAATAAAAACATCGATGTTTCGATGCATCGATATATAAATATATCGGTTAATAAAGATTAGGAAAGCTTAAAAATAATGAGACAAAGATTAGGAAACTAGCAAAATGAAGTATTTATTTGAATTATATTTCTAATTAGTCTTTTACAAAGGCAATTTGAAATTACTGGGATTTATAAATTAGAATAGAATAAAAGTAAAACGAGGAACGCTGAAAGAGAGGCAGTGTTGGCATTCTAATCTAATTGGAATTTATAAATCCCAATATTTTCTCTCTAAACTTTGCATAAATAAAATTTTATTAACCCGCTTTCCTTGAATTCTGTTTCGTTGTTGATTTAAAACTTGTGCAGCTTTCGAAAAAAGTCTTTCTGATGGCACTGAGCTGGCTACCAAACTTAAATATTTATAAGCTATTTTGTACAATTTTTGAAACTGTTGTTTATAATCGGACCATACTTCTATCGGATTTTCGCTAAGCCGGCCAACCGGAGTTCTCAAGTAGACAGACAGCTCGTCGGAAACACTTTCTTCGTTCTTGTTTGATTTCCAGTTTGTTTGAACCAGTTTGTGATGATCGGTTCAAAAACTGAAATTTTCCGATGTTTTGTCTGAACTATCTGAATTAGATTCTGTTCGCATTTCTTCCAGCCATCAGGTCTTCAAAATGCAGTTTTTTTAACTGTGGGTCCAATAAGGTCGCGATAGCTAAAGACGAAACTTGTTCGAAAGCACCCATCCGTTTGATGATTTCTTTTAGGACGAGCTTATGTACTTCCAGCACTAAAGGTTCATCAGTCTCAACTGATTTGAGTTTTGAAAGCATGCAGTGCACTAAAGGGATCACTTTACTGCTGGTACAATATTTATCCCCATATATTTCTTTAGTTGCTGCTTCAAGTGGGCGTAGTACAGGGCGTTCGCCGGAAAACGCTACCCTCCCAGTCTGTTGCCGTCGGCAACTTGCTCGGTCAGTCGGGCCAGCAGTTTCCGCCACACGGCACCGTGAATCACCGCACTGTTTAACACCTCCGCTGCCCCAACAGTGCAGTGCAGTGACCCTTACATTGTTAAGAACGGTTTCTTTGCATTGTAGATAGTTTGTGACTTCAGTCTCTTATTAATCAGTGTTGTGAATAAACGTTTCTTTGCGGTTTGGCTGGTTTGGGGCTTCATACTCTTATTAATCTGTACCGTGTTTGAGTGTGAGTAAAATTATGGTACGTTACAGTTTGCAACAAAGAATATTTCTCTACGATACATATGTGAAGAAGAAGTCATTTAAAAAGTGTCGCAGTAAATTTCGTCGCGAATTTCCTGGCGCTTTACTGCCAGCTAACTCAACAATTCTGCGTCTGGTTAAAAAAGTAAGAGAAACGGGTTCATTTTTTAACAAAAAGAGACTGTCGGTCAACCGTATTCTCACAGAGGAGAAAATTGACGATATCGCTTTTCGACTAGAACAGTCACCCAAAAAATCATTAAGTCAGTTAGGGCAGCGTGTGTCTCGAAATATGTTCAGAAGATGTGAAATGTGCATTACACAAGAGGGTCAACACTTCCAGCATCTTTTATAAGGTAAGCTAATGAATTACGTCTCATTTAAATGCTTAGCACACAAGTTTATGAAGTTTATGAAGCGTAATTATTATGAAATAGTCCGCGGCCGACGGTCGAACAATGCCGGAAACTGAGCGCTCGCTCGCCGGGAGCAGTTTCTTCCTTGTAGCGCTAACAGTGGGTTGCGTTTCCCGGCGAACGCCCTGTATGTTAAGAAGAAATGACGCGATATTTGATTCCAAACCAATCAGCATTGGAGGTGCTGTTTTATGGCACTCAATATATCACTAACAACATTTTTAAGCTGCAAAAATCTTTGAATCACATAATATGTGCTATTCCAGCGTGTTGGCAGGTCATGTATTAACTTTATTTCAGTACTTACTGACTTTCTCAAATCGTCGCTTGCCAAACAATTGTGTTTAAAGAAAGTAACAATGGTCTTTATTTTTGACAATTTATTTTCTAAAGGTATTTTCAGAATATTTTGAGCAACTAAATTAAGTGTGTGAGCGAATCAAGGGATGTGCTTCTTGTTTCCAAATCCTAATTCCACAGCTTTTACCATATTCGGGTCGTTATCAGTAACGACCGTAGAGACTTTGTCCGTATCAAATCTCCAATCGTTGCAGGTCTTAAGGAGCATGTCTGCTATATATTCAGATGAATGACTTTCATTGAGTTGATAAACTCCTAATTTCACGTGCGTCTGTGGGTACACCCGATGCCGAGCCGAAAATCCTCCCACTCCACGGCATGAGGAAGTGACGTCACATTGACGATACGTGTAACATCTTTGGTTGCAAATTAGACAAGTGAATAACTCTTCTTCAGTACTTCATAATTCCATCACTAGATACCACCACCAGCAAATAGGTACAATCAATTCAAAACACGAAGAAAAAAATGGAACTCGCAGTTAAGGAAAAACGAAATAAGTACACTAGCCGTTAATTTTTCTTTTTCTGTACTGCCATGTGTTGACTTAGAATAAACGTTATTTACCCCAGAGGTTTCTATGACACTCATATGGGACACGAAAAGCAAGTAATTTCAACCTATTTTACCGTAACGATTAAATGGATCTATACAGCAACTCGCCCGAATTCGCGAGGACGCAAACCAAACAAACCACGCTACCGGTCAGGTTTGCTTCCCAATGAAAGCTTTTATGTAATTACTGTCAAGTAATTGTACTACTTGGAGCAAAAGTGAAAAAAAAATTACCTTTTGAGCATGTTTCTATTTTATGAACCTGTCTTGTCGATAAATATTTTCCATACTGCCGTGTTGACATCCAATATACGTTATCTACTCCAGCGGTTTCTATGATACATATATGGGACACGTAAAGCAAGTAATTTCAATCTATTTTAGCGTAACAATGAAATAGAACTATAGCGCAAATCGCCTGTATATTTCGTTTCATTTTGACTTCGGACATCTCTCTCGTCATACCCAAGATGGATTTACATCTTCCTTCATTGGAATCTTGACTACATAATGTAAAATAGAAATTTGGTAACTGTTAAATGTTTTGACAGGAATACTACTAGCAGGGGCGGATCCAGGATTTTTTCTTTTTTTGTGCGGGAGGGGGCCTTAAGCTGACTTTGGTTTGGGGGAGGGGGCTTGACTTGAGAGAATTTTGTTTCAGAGGGCTTGCCTTCAGTTGATCTTGGTTTTTTTTTGTGGGGGGGGGGGGGCTTGAGTCGGCCATGGGGTAGTCTTTATAGCCTCCTCGGGCATCGAATCCGTAAAGCTAAACAAAACAAAAAAAAAAAGTCTCCAAAAATACAATGTCGGGGGTGGACTTAGATGCTTTTTGGGGGGGGGGGGGCTTGAGCCCCCTAGACTACTAGGTTGGAATCGCTTACAAAATGATAACAGTATGTTATAACTACCGTTTCGGTCTGTAAATTAATGTTAAATGCTACATACAATGAGTGCTACAAATAAAGGGAATGAGAATTTTCTATGACTGCTGAACCGACCCAATAACGAATAATGTTTTAAAAATAACCAAATTATATTATTGAGATGTCAATAAAAAGTATATTAGGCTGTAATGTGGTTTCGTGAAGGACGAATGAAGGATCTACCTTCTATGAAGTACATTATTTTTACTACAAAGAAAGAACTTTCTCCACATTTAAGAATTTCAGTTATGGTGATATGGATTGATAGTATGTTAAAAATATAATTTCTCCTCTTTAAAACGCACATACACTCTTCTGTTTTATACTTTAACTATTCTTAATTATTATGGCTTTACGCTTCATTGCCGTCGACCTTATTAATGACGGAGGAGATTTCGGGACAAGAACAGCAACAAATGCAGCCATTGCTTCTTGCAGCAGTCATCCTGGAGTTTGCCTGGAAACATTTTAAATCGAGATCTCAATGCCAGACGGGTATTTGAATTTTATTTCCTAGTTCTTTTGCCATTACTGCTACCATGCTATTTTATACTAGGAAAGAAGGTTTTGAAAATCTATCTTTTTTTAGTTGTAACTGGTTTGGTATTTGTTAGTGAAATAAGTTAATCTTGACATTCGTTACATGATTACGTAATTGAAACTTTAGCTCTTCAATCAGTTAGTGAAAGCAGCAATGCTAACAACAGCAACTAGAATATTAAAAATCCTAGGCCACATTTATGCGTTTATGTTGCACTTAAATCTAGACTGAAACATTTGATTTATTCATTCAAACTGCGTTTTCCTAAACTTTCTACAATCAAGGCACCACATATCTAGCCTTTGCATATATCCAAATAGGTATGAATTGTTTGAAGAAAAAGTAAAAACAGAGCCAACTAATTGGTAAAAAAAAGAAAAATAAATCAAAGCTTCAAGTGCTGTGGCTTCTTCTGATATATATAGCAGCAGGATTGATTTGTTTTCATCGCAATCTGCTAATAAAAGTTTACGTCAACAAAAAGTTTGGTATCATAGCTATCGGGACCATCATATTACAAGCTGATGTGGAGTGATGTACTGCAATCCTTTTTGTTGACAACAAGATTCCACTACATGCTGAAGAATCCGATACATTTGAGAATCTGGTGAAAACGCTGAACCCCAGTAAAAACTCATTTTCCAGAATGACATTTGGTAGATGTATTATTGATTCACTTCATGGTACATAGCACCTTGGTATTGCTTGCAGTAATACCTATTACAACACATAAGCATCTGTTCCACTCTTGGATGGTTGACTTTTAATGGTTAACTTTAACTTGCGCTAATTTTGCAAAAATGTAACGCTTTAACGATTATTGAAGTTAACTTTTTAAGTAGTGGATTAACCATTAACGAAGTTAACTTTTCGGTTAACTGTTGCCACCTGTGTGTATAATGCTTTCAAATAATTAAATTTTTAGGCAATGTACAAAAAGGTGGATGGAGAATAAAACATTGTTATTGATTGTACTGAGATTCCAATACAAAGTAGTGGTTACCCTGACCATGGTCAAGGAACATACTCACATTACAAAGGTTTTCATACTCTCAAAGCACTAGTAGGTATTAGTGAGTTTGGAGTAGCTTTATATTGTTCCCATTTATATGGTGGAGCAACAACTGATCCTCAAATGGTAGAGTTATCAGGCTTCCTTGACCTTTTAAAAGGAGGACATTTTATTGTTATTGACAAGGGTTTTTAATGTTTGATTTTTTGGAAGCAAAAGGAGCCACTCTTAACATTACACCTTTCAGAGTGTCATAAGGTCCAAATGACTAGCAGGGTTATCGCAAATCTGTATACTGTGGTGAAAAAAGTGATATACGCTATTTTACCCCAAGCAATGCCAACATACACATGTCCTCTTGCAAATAAGATATTTTACATTGTTTTCAACGTTTGTAACGTCAAACAAATAGCAGTTTGAATTCCACCACTGTTTCTAACATTTTAAACTTTAGGTTTTTAATTGTATATGAGCCTTTATAAAAAGAAAAATTCAAGTTTCTTCAGTTCCAATTTCTTTTATGAATGCTTGAAACACAGTTATGTATTAAAAGCTACATCAACTTTTATTTACAGGTTTTTTCACAACTTCAATGACCAATTTAAACAATTGTGGTTTACAATATGGAGTATTTATCGTATTTACAGTTACCTCTTTTTCTGTTGTACAAAAATTATAAAATCTCAGAAATAAGTTGTTACAGAAATTACTGTATAATAAAGTAAAACAAGTACCCTAAGGACAAGCATATTTTGATAAGAAGCTATTTACAGATTTAATTTTAAATTCTGTGAGCATTTTTGGTAAATTAATCATAATTTACGTTGGTAATTTATTCCAATCTCTGATCCCTTATGTGCGAAAGAATATTTTACAGAAATTAAGTGCCAGCTTGTGGTCATGATCATATTTTCCCTTCCATGCTTTACTCTAAATTCTTTCACCAATATCTTTCAACACCTCATACCTTGTACACTCCCAGTACTCTCTTGAAACCTCTGCTGTCTTCCAATGTTTAAAAAAATCTAGCTCTATTATGATATCAGTTACTAATTGCGCTCTGCAGCAATGTTCACACAAAATAATAAACACAACCATTTCGGCTATATAATTAAGCAATACAAAATGATTAACCAGTATTAAAAATAAATATCAAATCCATCCACTCAAGTTAGTGACTATGCAAAAAGATTCAGGTTCTGAGGGAGTTGTCAACTTTTAAAATTACTACTTAATAGAGAAACAAATCATTTACTTTTATAAGCAATAATAAAATTTTGATTGAGATCACATGAATAGGACACAATATTAGTACAAAGAACATGTACAAAATGTTCCTTCCATAAAGACAAACAAGATTTGTGCCATAATGAGGGTTTGGTGTAGAGAGAGCATTAACGAGAATGAATCAGAAATGGCATGATCTAACTCGGAGAACAAGCTTAACAACACAATTAAAATGAACAGATCAAAAAAAATTGAATACAATACATTCATTTTCCATTGATCCCAATATAAGAGACTGGCTCTGTGGGATGTGGAAAGTTGTCAATTTACAGCTAAACAGTTGCATAACAAAATAATAATCACACCAGTAGATGTACAGTCATAGCATACATGGTACATTAAACAATTCCATAACATTCATTCAGAGTACATTACGAAGGAAATAAGAAAGCTGAAAAAACAAAGGGGCTGGTGTAGATAATATTACTACAGATATCTTAAAGATAGCTGGAGTGACATTGTACCTTATCTTGAAATATTATTTAAAATGAGTCTGGATACTTGCTGCTTACCATAGGACTGGAAAAGTGCGATAGTAGTACCGGTACATAAAGGAGGGGTGAGAAATAGAGTTGAGAATTACAGGCCAATCAGTTTGACATCAGTGGTAGGTAAATTAATGGAAAGATTGATATGCAACCACATCAGAAATATATGTGAGGAACGTAAGTGGTTTTCAAGCAGGCAACATGGTTTCAGGCAAGGATATTCATGCGAATCTCAGTTGGTGGGATATATGCAAGATATTTCAGATGAAATGGACAAGGGAGGCCAAATTGATAGTGTAGCACTAGATCTGTCTAAGGCGTTTGACAGAGTAAGCCATAAAATGGTAGTAAATAAGGTAAAAACCATTGGAGTGGATAAGAAAGTCATTTGCTGGGTAGAAGAATTTTTAAAAGGTAGAAAACAGAATGTTAGGGTAGGAAATGTAGTATGAAAAGAAGTGGAAGTAAAAATGGGTGTGCCACATGGTAGCGAATTGGGACCATTGCTATTCATTATTCTAATGAATAATTGTGTTGATTGTTTACTATCTGAAATTAGATTGTTTGCAGATGACATAATGCTGTATAAAAGAATCAAAACAATAGAGGATTGTAAACAGTTGCAGGGTGATCTGGACAGGATATCTAATTGGGTTGGTAAACATGGAATGAAGATAAATGCAAAGAAGAGTCAGCTTATTAGATACACAAATAAAAAACAAAAGGTTAATTATGAATATAAGGTGGGGAAAGAATTGTTTGCTGAAGACTTGAAATGTAAATATCTTGGCATTACTTTTGATAACAAGCTTAACTGGGCAGGACACATTGGACAGGTGGTAGGAAAAGGTTTCAAAATTCTGCACTTGTTGGAGAGTGATGAGGGGATGTACGAGAGATGTAAAGGAATTGGTTTACAAAACTTTGGTCAGACCATTGCTCGAATATGGTATTGTAGTATGGGACCCACATTTGAGTATCAAATACAGGAATTAGAGAGGGTACTAAAAAGGGCTGCTAGATTTGTTTCTGGAAATTACCGCAGAATGCAATTAGTTACAGATATGATAAAAGAGCTGGATTGCAAGACAGGAGGAGGGTGAAGAGGGTCATGGGAGTGTACAAGTCCTATATTGGTGATGAATCATGGAAAGATAATGGTGTAAGAACTAAACGTAATGCATGGAAGAGAGAAGATGACCATGACAACAAGCTGGCACTCGATTTCACACCCATGGGTGTAGGAAGATTCTCTTTTTTGGGTAAGGGTGTCAGGGATTGGAATAAGTTACCAAGAGAAATGATGAATAATTTACCAAAAGTTTTAAAGAATTTAAAGTTAAAATTTGGCAAGGGCAGGGTAGGTGTGGGCAGGGAAGGGGGACGATGGGTGGTAGGGAAATTGACACCAGAACATGCACTCCATTGCAATTTAAATGAATATTACTATAAATATTAGACTAAAATGGCAGTCTTCTCAATAGCTTAATATAACAAAATTAATAATCTTGATATAGTGATTATATAAATTAGGGTAAACATATTTAAAAATAAATAAATAAAATATAGCTCTTTCATAAAAATCAACCATTTCAAAAATAAACTTGTTATTGCATCATAGTAAAAATTGGTTGAGGGCAAAAGGGTGTTGGAGGAGGAAGGAGAAGGATGGGCGTGTAGGGAGATTGCCACCAGAGCATTCGCTCCATCACAATTAATGAATTAATAATTATTAATGATGATGATAAGGTTTTCACAAAGATGTGTGAGAAAGACAATTATGACATCTTCAAGAATTTGAACCTTGGGCTTGTAGAAGAGGCAAAAATAACCCATGATAGAGGGTAACAGCATTCATCAAATGATTCTTATAGGATCTATTTAAAAGAACACACTGCTCAACAATTCCTTTGTTGTCCATATAACAAAATCATATCTTCAATTCCAGTCACTACCAGCTGTGCCTGCATTTGCGCATAATATCTTTTGTACATCACTTTTCCATTTGGGGGCACAGAAAGGCATAGTGATGGTTTGTCAAATCACATACTGTATGGGCATTTAAGCTCAACTATGGTCTTTCCATCCTCAGCAATGCTTATCTGAAGCAGCACCAAAGTAATCCCACTCATTACTTTGGAAGAGTCCACATGATGGACACCTGTTGGAAAAGTAATAGCATTTTTTTTTTAAAAAATTCAGAAGATGACTATATCTATTCACACCACAAAAATATAGCACAAAATAACAGTTTGGCTCAGTGGCTGAGACTGTAATAACAAAATCAAAATAAAGGCAAAAAAATCACACCATAACCTTCAACCCCATGAGTTCTCATAAGATCTGGAAACTTTTTTTCTTAAATCCACATTTTAGAGATGGATCAATTTTTAGGCTCTTTTTGGTTTAGGTTGTCTCCTGGCTGGACCTTCACAGAAATTACGTGTTGCAACAAGTTTACAATGTTTCTAAAATGAGTACATGAAAGTTAGATCAACAATTATGTAAGTAAGAAATCTGCTAAATATTTATTATTATGTCAATTCATACTTAGTACACTACCTGCTTCCACAGTTCTCAATATTTAATACGCCATTGATCCTGTTATCATTTTTGTCTGGGCTGATTCCATTCAACACTGTTGGCTTGGTCCCTTTCCAGTGTAGCAGTTTGATGGTCCAGGAATCACTGCAGGAGGAGTTGTGCCGTGAAAGGGCAAGTAAATGGGCTTTGTGGCTCCATGGCAAGCAGCATACCTTTGAACATTTCTTCTCAAACTACTTTGATTGGCCACTGCTGCAAATTAAAGTAAATTCGATAACAATACATTCATTTTCCATTGATCCCAATATAAGAGACTGGCGCTGGTGGATGTGGAAAGTTGTCAATTTACAGATAAACAGTTGCATAACAAAATAATAAGTACACCACTAGATGTACAGTCATAGTATACATGGTACATTAAACACTTCCATTACAAATAATACATATAGGCTAACGAAGATGTACAGTCGTAGCATATATGGTACATTAAAAAAATTCCATAACAAACTAAATACATACACCACGAGATGTACAGTCATAGCATACATGGTAAATTAATTATGTGAACTATATTTACACAAGATACTGGCAGTTATTTTGGGTCTACTGGAGATCGCGATTCCGCTACAACAACACATAGTAATATCGTTGGAATACTGATGTAGTCAATCGCAAGACGTATTATTATCAAGCAGTAATTCCGTTGTAATACAGCCTGGACCATTATTTTCAAGCACAAATTATGTTGTAATACAGCCTGGACCAGTTGAAACCGTTAAATGTACTTAGGGAATAATTTATAGTGGAGACTTGCGTTTGACCACTGCAGTATTATGATAACTCCTGGCGGAATCGCGATCTCCAGTAATCCCGTTATTTTTAGATACCTTAGAAATAATTCTTCGTCAGAGTAGGAGTTGTCAATTAAAAATCCTTTCAATTTTTCCTGAATTTATTCTTATCATCTACTAGACATTTAGTATGTGTTGGGAGCATATGGAAGATATGTATCCCTGAATATCAGCCCCTTTTTGAACAAATGACAGTGACTTGTAAGTCTTGTGAAGATCATTTTTACTTCTCATGCCATAATTGTGTATTTTACTATTTGTTTCAAACAAAGTATAATTTGTGACTACAAAGGGACATTAATGTGTATATATACTCAGAATGCTAATGTTAAAATCCCTAACTTCTTGAACAGCTCTCTACATATAGTTCTATTGCTAACCCCACACAATTCTTATTACACGCTTTTGGGCTCTGAACACTTTGTCTCTATGGGTAGAATTGCTCCAGAATATTATTCCATATGAAAATAGGGAGTTAAAATAAGCAAATAAACGGGTCTACTGGAGATCGCGATTCCGCTACAACAACATTCAGTATTATCGTTGGAAAACTGCTGTAGTCAGTCGCAAGACGTATTGTTTTTTTAGCAGTAATTACGATATAATACAGCCTGGACCAGCATGAAACCATTAAATGTACTTGGGAAAGAATTTCTAGTGGAGTTTTGCGATTGACCACTGCAGTATTTTGATGGAAACTCCTGGCGGAATCGCGATCTCCAGTAATCCCAAATAAACTAGCTGCCTCATACGGAGATTTCCTAAAGCTGAAATTGTACGAATTGCAAACATGGCTGCTCCCAATCGCTTTAGTAAGTCAGAAACATGTACTTTCCAATTTAAATTATGATCAATATACAAACCTAGAAATTTCACTCTCTCAAACTTACATAATGCACATTTAGGCAAATTACAGTAATTAATACTACAAGCTCAATTTAACAAGCTCTTACCTGTGGCTGGCTAATCTTGGAAACAAGCTCCCTGGATTCGTCACACAAGTGATAATGTTCTAAGCTGTAGCTTACTGCAGTAACATGTTTAGATGTTACAGACCACCCAGATCCCGCTGGACATAGATGGCACATAGCCTGATAAATTTCTCTGGATTCTCTACTGAGCACCAGTTTCACCCTATAATCCATATTATTTGCAGTTGCAGCCGAACACAAAGCTTCAATGAAGATAATCTCATTCGGCACACATCTCATTAAACCCATCTTCGGGAAATTAGTTCACTGCCTCCGGAAGCACTACCTCAAATTGAAATAATGTTTTATTGAGGTTTGGGAGTTGTTCTATCCTCTGTAACCTGTAAATGCAACGCAAAACTTAAAAACAAAAACAGGAATAAAAGAATTTGGCCTAAAATCAGACATTTATAGATTTTTAAAAATGATTTCAAGCGGTTCAAGAAGCGAGTAGAGAAAAACCGACAAGAGGGCTAAGCCATATTTCAAGAGGGTTTAGCCATATTTCAAACAAATTTCTACATTTTACATACGTTTAACGGCTTCACATATAGATTTTATGAAATAATATGCATTTTGGAACGTGTGTAGTAAATTATTCGCTTTGATCTTGTGAATTGTCACCTGCTAATCAGTTCTTGTTTCGTGCACTTCAACAGATCACGTGCTCCGTCTTGAAGGAGTAACTCTTTCAGCGTTAAATTCTTATAACCGCACTCCACCACACACAAAAACAAACAGAGACAATGAAAACAAACACATAATGTAATGGCGCTGCAACTCAGTAGCATGGACTGGAGGATTCCTTCCTCCATGCTCAATACCAAACAGATACACGTATCGTCATTGCTACGTCACTTCCGCGTGGCGAGGGAGTGGGAGGCGCGTGGCGAGGGAGTGGGAGGATTCTCGCACGGCATGGGTGTACCCACAGACGCTTCACTAATTTCATTGATTCGAACACTGTGTCTAGACCAAAATGCGCTGTGACACCCAAACAGGGACACTGGTTATCAACTCAGTGCGGCCTGGAACCCGGCGATTAAAATGCTGAAACAGTTTCGCGCCGGTAACGAGCAGAAGAGCGGATGACGTAATCGCGTTGTGTTGGTTTTTGTCTTCCACCGTTTCCGTAGCATCGGCTGAATAAACAAACAGTTATACACTGACATTTGGTTGAGAATGGAGGCAGAGATGGACGCCTTCGAAACGTCCCGCAAATATGATATATTAACACGGCTGGAAGCCCGAGAAAAATATATTCATATATCATTTGTTAAAGTGAAGCGTTCAACATTTGAGAGTTTTGATTTTATTAATGTTGCCAAGACGTCATACTTGTCATCAAGCCACCGTGTCACAGTTGCTCTGCTGGGTATTTTATAATGAGGAGCAGTAACTTTAAGTAAATGTTTGAAGCCTACTTGTTACTTTTAGCCTTGCCCTAAGGTGTAACTCCGCCTTACACTGTCGGAAAATTGAATGTCAACTCTAATTTTTTGTTGTTTTATCAAAATTAAATAAAAAGAAAATGTGATGTGATTTTGTAGGTGACAAAATAAAATATAGCAATACAATTTCCTGTTTTTTGTTTTGCTTTAAAACCAAAACGTGGTTTTTGTTGTTTCATCAAAGTTAAAAAAAAAAAAAGAGAGATTTTGTAGGTGACAAAATATCTTATAGCGATACAAGTTCCTGTTTTTTTTTTTTTTTTTTTTTTGTTTTGCTTTAAAACCAATCATATCGCGTATTTTTTCCTTGTTTTATGCAAGTTAAAAGAAAAAATTTAATGTGATTTTGTAGGTGACAAAAATAACGTATAGCGATACAATTTTCCAGTTTTTGATTTGCTTTAAAACTAATCGTGTTGCATATGTATTTGTTTTTTTATTCAGGTAAAAAAATGTAATTTGATATTTTAGGTAACAAAAATAACGTATAGTAATACAATTTTCTGTTTTTGTTTTGCTTTAAAACTGATTCTATTGCGTCGAAGAAACGCATGTGTTCTTTCGATATATCGAATGAAAAACATCGATGCATCGTTAAACATCGAAAGTAAACGATGCATCGGATTGATTCGATGCATCGAATAGTAAACATCGATGTTTTCGATACATCGATGTATATCGAGCATCCCTAATTAAACTCGTTTACTATACCTTTAATGGCCTCGAAATGTTCATTGTTAAACAGTACAGCTTCAACCCACGTCGCCCATCAAGTTACCACTGATTCCGGAGGTAAAGACACAATCGGCAATGTTTTCTTTATAGGCATTATTGCGAGAACTTGCTTTAAGAAATGCTTTCTTTGTTGATGAAATCAGTTTATTTACGTTCCCAAACGTGTGTCGTAGTTCTTCAGTGAGTCGTAGACTAAGAGCTGTGCTGCTAGTAGGTTTTGCCGGCTACAATGTAAGATTTAGTTTATTAACTAGGTACACTACCGAAAAATATTTTAAATATAGCGAAAATATATTTCATCACTAGGTTTTTGGTAAAATATGCAATAACCGGTGAAATGGACTTAATACTCAAACATGCAAATGCATATAGTCCGGTCTCTAGTGATGAGGCGTGGAGGGATAGTGGTCGAATAATTAGGAATAGTGTATGGAAGGGGAAAGATGACCATGACCACAAACTGGGACTTGATTTCATGCATAAGGAAGTGAGAAATTTTTATGGGTAAGAAATGCTGAAGGAATTTAAAATTTGTAAATCGCAAAAGTAGATGGAGGAGGAATTTAACACCCAAATTATATTAGATAATAAATAATAAAGGGTGACAGGGAATTGCCACCGGAGAGTGTGCTCCATCGCAATTAAATTAATAATAATTTTTCAATGTATATATATATATAAGGAAATGATAGTATATGTGACCTCTATAGACCAAAAAACCACTAGACCGATTTACGCGAGGGTGTTTTTTTTTTTTTTTTTTTTTTTTTTTTTTTTTTTTTTTCAGAGAACGTTTAAATCTATCGAAATCCTCAAAATGACCAATAGAAATAAAGCACAATGAAATTAACAAAATCGATTACATATGTCACAGTCACGTACAACTGATTCATCACAACTCGAACTGAAGAAGTAATGGTTAGGACATTTTTTTTTTGCATATTAAATCAATTGGTAAAACTTGTTCGTATTCCCTTTGACCATAATTATTAATTTGAATATAACTTGCATCTAGTTGTGTTAAATTATGTATGAAGTTTGTACTAACTGCAATCCATTAATTCAAGAAAAAAGCATCTGGGATGTATTGTTTGAATGTTAAAGTTAAATTGCCACCACCTGAACCACTTTTTTCATTGGTGACTGGAAATACAACACAATCAAAGCATTTATTAATAACATACGAAATTGTAACACATGGTTATGAATGACATTAAACTTTCAATTGCATTCATTTATATATATATATATATATATATATATATATATATATAGAAAGAAGCATTGCAGGTTCAACTAGTTTAATTTAATTTAATTGCAATGGAGCACAGGCTCCGGTGGAGTTTTATTATATATAATAGATTATCGGGTAATAAAAAAATTTAATAACAATAATTTCTTAAAACAGAAGTAAATACTCAAATTCATGCTCTCATTAGAATTATTGTTATACACTGTAACTATGCGATATGAATCGACCATTTTTGAACGTGTATAATGGTACCAACATCCAAATTGACTACCAATGTTTATTGTTTCCTTCCGATCAAATTGTTACGTTGGTAGCGGTTGCCCAATAGAGAAAGCCAACGTGAGTGGATCGGTGTGTCTGCTGGCGGAGGTTGGAATTCTTGTTTTTCACCTAAATGGTAATTATTATCTTCTGCCTGCTTTGTTAATAACAGAGTAGTGCCTTTTTGTGTACGTAAATAATAACTGTATTATCTCAGGCTCGGTATGATATAATTATGTGCTTTAAATTGCATAATTTGTAGTGCTTGATAGTTTGAAAACTGAATGACTTATATTAGAAACTGCATTCATAATACGATTTTTCTTGGGTACAGCTTTTTACGCGTGATATGTTGATCACTTTGACTCGTTAGTCGTGAAATATCAACTACTTGGCTGAGAAACGAAAGTTACTTCCAGATTAAATACGGATTGATTTACTTACTTAAATTAAAATTACATGTTTATTTCTGTATTACGGGCCTATGTTGAAGACAAAAATTATTATGTGACGGGATGTATTACATTCATTTTCTGAGGCTATGCTGAATGGTGTTTTTGAGTAGATTCAAGAACAAAAATACTCTTTAACGCAAATGTAATTGTAGCGTGTATAAAACATTTTTAGTTGCGGAGTACCTCAACTATATTATCAAGCATTTATAAAACTGTAAGAAATTGAAAATAACAAACAAACAAAATGTGTTGTGATAAAAGCTCCAGGAAAAAAGAAAAAATAATTTTTCAGCACCTCCCTCAACTTATTCCATTCACTCATTCCCTTACTTAAATTAAATGTTTCATCTCCATATTGCTTGAAGTAAAGTGCTGAATTATGGTCATCTCTTCCCTTCAAAATGCTACTTACAGTTCCAAGTCATATTGCCATTGTCTCTTGCACACCATTCTCTTCACCTGCATCCTATCTTCCAATGACTCCCAAACCATGTTGTTTACTGACAATTTTGTTCAATAATTGCCATAAACAGGTTTATCTGTCTACCTTTTGATCTCCAGACACAGTCCTGTAGTATTACAACATATTTATGCCATGTCTCATCTAGGTTTTATGTCCCAGTTATCTCACTCCCCTGTTACCCTTCCACTTCATTTTCGACTTGGTAGCTTTTGCTACCATCTCTGCAAGGCATCCTGCCCAACTGAGGTTATGAGATTACTGGAGATCACGATTCTATTAGAAATTGGCAGCAAAAGTAGTCTAACAACAATACGCCACTAGAAATACTTTCTGAAGTAGTTTTAATGGTGTTATGCTGATCCAGAGTGTAATAAAATTTTGTTACTGCTTAAAATTAAAATGTCTTTCTGTAGATATCGCAGTAGTATGACAAAATAAGTCAGCTTTGGAAGAATGTTGTTGCAGAATTGTGATCTTTGGTAGACTCGGTTATATTTCACGTTGCTCCAACATACATAAGAATCAACTTGTTCTTATTGTTGAGAATTACTATAATGCTCTCAGGTTCCAAGCCAAGAGCACAGTGTTTACACATAATTATTGGTTATAAAATTCTCTGTTACCATGTTCTGGTGAAGATGTTCCAAAATATTTACATTTTATGCTGGCAACCAGCAATTGCCCTTCTATTCTTTTGATTAATAAAAAACCATATTTTCTTTTAACAGTGGATAACATGATACCAAGAAAAATGAGACAAAGATGTCATTTGAAATCCCACGAGGCAGCCAGTTTCATAGATGATAAGAAACTACAAACAAATCTATTCATACTCCCTCTAATTACAGTACACCAGGGGTGACCAACCCGCGGACCGCCTTGAACATCTTTCTGGCCCTCAAGATTCATCACAATTTTACAAAATATTTTTATATTCCATTTTTAGTGTTATATATTTCTTTATAATGTGCATTTTGTATCATTATTATTATATTATCTATGTTTACATATAAGAATAATAGTAAACAAATAACAACTCATGTTTCAATTTTTCACTAAAAAAAAAAAAGTCTCTAGGGGGGATATATAATTTTATATGCGGCCCGCGGAGTTATGATGCACTTCCAAAGTGACCCGCAAGGTCATTTGGGTTGGCCACCCCTCCTGTACGCAAACTATCAGTCTATGGATTCATAAGGGTGTATACTGGGTTCAGTTAATTGCTGCAGCTTTTCATGTGATCTAACTTCTCCCTTGAAGAACTCTTGCATTAAAGTTATGTTGGCTGCACAACTTTATTTTCTCCACCACTCAAAAATTGGTACTAATCAAAATATGAGACAGCTGTGCAGCTTGTGAAATGCTGCCAGCACTGCAAAAATAACACTAATATTTTTGGCATGGGGATCACATGGACCTAAACTGTTTTGTTTTCTCATGGAGGTTGTGGTTAGGGTGAAATGAGGCCTGGCAAAGAAGAAAAAGTTCCATGAAGTCATACATGAATTTAATTCTGCATAATAGGCTACATCTTGCAATGCCGTTTACAGTGAACACAATAGATATCCTCCATTGACACATGCTGGGCACAGCTGGTAGTAACCACTAGCAAATATTTTTTTATTAATAAATCACATGAAATGGATTGAAGCTGAAATGCTAAGAACACATTACTATGGAGAAATTAGCCAACATTTCAAGAGATTTGTGCCAAGTTTCCAGCTCTGGTGACATCCAGTACTGAGCATGGTGGGCCAGCATAATACTGTGGCCTCACATTCAGGAGGGCGCGGGTTTGAATTGCCGTCTGAGCATCCAGATTTGGGTTTTCTATGGTTTCCCCAAATCATTTCAGGTAAACATCAGGCTTCCTTTAAAAGGCCATGTCCAAATTTCTTTCCATTCCCTGCTCCCATTATTTCCCTGCCTCTAATGACCTCAACATTGATGAGGCGTAAAGCCATTAGGGGGCAAAGAAAAAAAGGCATCCGATAGCGGTGTGACACTCTCATAATTTGACATATTTAATTTGTGGTAATTTTTCTGTAAAATATGAAGAGAGAAAGTGATGATGTCATATTGAAGCTTTTAACTCAAATTCCCACAGGTTAGTTCCACTTTTTTTTTTAATAGGTGGATAAAGTTGTACAGAACCCAAAATTATTACAGCAGTATTATGTGACTTCTATCTAGTTAAGACAGCATTTCAACTTACCCACAACCATCTCCAATTTGAAGGCTAGTAAGGTGCATACATTTAAATTATTAATGCTTCGATAGTGCTGAAAGATGATTAGTGTTATGATAAGTAGTTATGATTAATAGCGTCTCAGTATCCGACAGCCAGCCAACCTGTGCAGACATCTCGACACCTGAAGAAGACGACGGAACTTGTCGTCCAAATATCGTGTTTTCAAAACACTATCCGACGTTACACCCGTGAAGACTTCATTTCAAGCATACGCCAGGGAAGTCTCCATTCTTACAGCTATGAGAAGATTAGGTGCAGAAGTGGAAGATATACAAGATCAACATTATCTAGAGAAATGTTTTGAGAAGATGAAGACAAGATCTGTGTTCCGAGTTTTTTTATTGTGGTGTTGGAGTAAAACCTATGTAGTGAGGAAAATCTCTCTTAATAAAAATCCTTGTTTCAGCATTAGGTTGAAGGAATTTAGTTTTTATAGTTTACATGCAGCCTGTACCAAAATGGCATTTGGTTCTTGTTGTTAAAGCATAATTCACTAGAAATTTGGATTTATTAAACATTTAAGTTATCATGATTTTCAAGCAGAATCATTAGTAGTGGCAGTGGGTAGGTTGGAATGTAGCCTGCCAAAATGGACATAAACGCTTCCTTTTGTAGCTTAATGGGCTTCAAATTTTGTTTTTAAAATAAAAGTTGGTTTGGTTTTCGGCGTTGTTGGTCATTGATGCATTTTGTTGCACGTAATATTAGCATCGCTGGAAGTTGCATATTACAACAAATGGTGTCCTCTCATCGCTTAGTGTGTAATGTTATAAAAGTTCTTATTTTTTTGTTATTATTTTGTGTGAAGTTGGTGCATTATCACTAAAATCTTGATGGGTGTAATAGAAACATATTACTAAAAATATACTCGAAGGAAGAATAGCGTTATCATTAGGGCCTACACATCACTATATGCCTTCTCCCAGTCACTCGCCACCTTATGTTACAGTACTTTTTGAGTGGAATTTGAGAGGATGAATATATTTTACAGCTTTAAGACAACATATATTAAAAAATATCACCCAACAAACATGTGCAACTGTTTTCAGGCCAAAACGACAATTCCTTGATGAGTCCCAGTGATTGCGCTATCACCCCAAGTTTTATTAATTTGGCACAGCCATTCCCAGAAGTTAACTAAACATTGGTATACCTGAACAATTCCCAGAACATGCTGAATTATTGGATGCTATGATACAGAATGTCAGTTTACAATTTGGTCCAGGCTGCATTTCAACCTAATCACATCAGTTAAAGTTGCTGCTCAGTAATCAAAGCATGTACCATCTGCATATTAATACATACCACATAAATCTGTATCCGGAAACAGAGTGTGGTGGGAGAGCGGTAATGTTCTGGCCTCACATTCATGAGGACATGGGTTCGAATCCCTCTCTGGGCATCCAGATTTGGGTTTTCCATGGTTTCCACAAATCACTCCAAGCAAATGCCAGGATGCTTCCTTCAAAAGGCCGTGGCCAAATTCCTTGCTGTTCCTTGTCCCCAATCTTATTCTGCCCCCTAATGACCTCGGTGTCAATGAGGCATAAAGCCATAAGTAAAAAAAAAAAAAAGTATCTGTTTTTTTTCCAGCATCATGTAGAAAATGCAGATTTTCACAATGTGAAAGCTTGGTGTCCAAGTTAGAAACAGAAGCATATACTGAGACATTAAGACACATTTGTTTTATGAATAGTCTGACAAAACTTGAAAACTGCTGAATCGAGTTTGATGGAATTTAAAATTGTAGGCTTCTATGAAGAAGAACTAAGAGCGATGAGGGTAAGGAGGAGAGAGGTTGGTCTTTTGCAAACCAAATGTAAACAATATTTTTCTGTTTGTTTTAAAGTGTATTTGTGCAAAGTTCCATCAAAATCAGATATAAACAGTAGTCTTGTATAAAGAAAATTGTGTAAAGAGGGTGTGTTTTTTTAATTTTTTTGGTCCGAAACCTTCATGATAAAAATACATATATTTGCGAACTTTCATGGTGATCAGTAGAACGGTGTCATTTGTAGTTTTGTATAAAGAACATTGACAAAAGTTAAGGGGGTGAGGGGTTGGATTTTGCAAATGAAATGTTAACAATATTTTTCTCTTTGTTTTAAAGTATACATGTGCATCATTCTGTTGATATTGGATAAGAAATGTAGGTTTGTATGAAAATTAAGTGGTGCAAAATGGGCGAGGGTGTGGTTTTATTATTATTATTTTGGTCAGAAACCTTCTCCATGAAAAAATACATATATGTGCCAACTTTCATGGTGATCAGTATTGTATATAAGATGATTCCTATGCGACTGTTCAGTCCTCTTGTTTTAATCTTTGCATATAATACAATATCATAAATAAACACTAAATTCTAACTAAATGAATGACAGAGTCATTTATTAGAACAGGAAACATCAATGTTAACAGTGTGTCACACTGTACCACCACTGTTCTCACCTTCACATCTTTCGATACTGTATCTTATAATCTTACTCTGTACTTTTTCGCCTTTTAAATGTTTCCCTTTCCACCAAGACACATTCTGATGCAACTTGATGGCAGTAACCCCGTTACCTCATTCTGAATTTTTTTTAGAGCTCCTGGTTCACACCATCAAGAACTATTTTCTAATTCTTATTTCTATTTGTTACACCATCTTAATAAACCAATTCTGGCATTTTTTCCAGTCTTTTGGTAGGTATATGCCACTTCAGGGACTGCATGACTTTCTCCACCTATCAAAAAATGGTACTAATATCTTGAGATTTGGATTAACTGCTTTGATATAATGTCTTCTTCACATTCCACAGAGTGGGTTTGGAAACTTACGAGGGTTGCTATTTATATTTCTGGCCTAATAATGAAAAAACAAATATTTATGATCGAAATTGGTTTTATTGTTTCTCAAAATATTCTCCGTGAAGATCAATAGACTTTTGCATGCGTTTGAACTAATTTTCAAAGCACTTTTTCCACTCCGATGGAGATAACTCCAGAACATGCGTCAGAATGCATCAACCGTTTCTTCGGGTGTCGAAAATCGTTGACCATGTAATTTGTTTTTGATGGGCAGGAATAAAAGAAGTCATTGGGTGTCAAATCAGGGCTGTACGACGAATGACCCATCAATTCAATGTTTTGACTGGTCAAAAATTCCTTTGAGCCGATGTGTGACAGCTCGCATTGTCGCGATGAAGAATTTATTCACCCCCTTCTTCGACTTTTGAGAATTTCTCCAAGTCTTCTGGTAAACAAAAGGTCATGTACCATTCACAGTGACCGTCCTACGTTGCTCTAACCCCACTGTCACTACGTGACCGGTAATGTCGAAGAAACAGGCAACCATTTGCTTCGATGTGCTTCTTCCGCGAACTTCTTTTGTCAGATTTGGTTTGTCTTGGAAGACCCATACAGTCGATTGCTGTTTTGTTTCGTGCTCATATGCATAGGTCCATGATTCGTCACCTGTATATATGTTATACACAGCCTTTGATGCGCCTTGAACGTATTTTGTTAAAATTTCCTTGCACCAATCGACACGGGCTTCCTTTTGAGCGTTTATCAGATTATCTAACGCGAAAATATCTTTTTTACCGCCAAATGATCATGCAATATTTTATTGATGCTTGTCATGCCTAAAGATGCTTCAATCTCACGGTATGTCACATGACGATCTTTCTTTATCAGTTCACGCACAGCATCGATGTTTTCTGGCACAAATACCAATTTTGGACAACCCTGACGGAATTCGTCCAGAAACGAACTTCGGCCATGATTGAATTCATTATACCAGTTTTTTACAGTGCTATATGATGGTGTTTTATCGCCGTATAAAGAATTAAGTTTATCGATGCATTCTTGTCTTGATAATCCACGTTGAAAGTTGTGAAAAATCATCACACGAAAATGTTCACGAGTTAATTCCAATTTTTCGCCCGAGATGAATTTTTAAAGTAGTGATGCTCGATATACGTTGATGTATCGAAAACATCTATATTTACTATTCGATGCATCGCTTACTTTAGATGTTTAACGATACATCGAAAGAACGGATGCGTTTTTTTCCCCCTTTCCCCTCGATGCGATAGGATTACTTTTAAAGCAAAACAAAAAAAAAACAGGAAATTGTATCCTTATATGTTATTGTTGTCACTTGAAAAATCACATCCCATTTTTTTCTTTTAACTTGACGTCTTTGCAGCATTAATGAAATCAAAACTCCATAATGTTGAACACCTCACATTGACTAGTGATATATAGTCATATGTAGATGCGCATTTTGTTCTACACATGGTGTTCGAATCCAGGGCCGGCGTTAGGGGAGAGGGGAGGGTAAGCGGGTCAAATGCAGTGGCGTAGCTAGGTCAACAAGGGCCCTGTTGCAAAAAATTAATTTTGGGCCCTCAGGCCAGATGGGCGACCTTTTTTTTTGCTTTGTGTTGCTGGTAAGGGCCCCCTGAGTTGAGGATGGGGCCCTCGAGATGTGCTTAGGGGCCCCCTGAGCAGTGGTTGGGGGTCCCCTGAGTAGTGAGAGGGCCCTTAGTGAGGAGCTTCCTGTGTCTCAGGGGCCCCCTTAGACGACTGTAGACTAAAAATAAAGGTCGCCAGTTAGACATGAAGGCTCGTGGGCCTCTGAACTGTGCTTGGGTGCCCCCAGAGGTGGTCTTTGGGGCCCCCAGAGGTATGCTTGGGGGGCCCCTGATCGAAGGGGCCCCGGTGCACTGCACCACCTAGCCCCATAGTAGCTAAGCCCCTGGTCAAATGTACCCGGGTCCGCCGGCTGACGGGGGGCCCCCAGCCTCGGTATCAAGAATCAGCCCATTGTCACCCGGCCGGTTTGTAGAGTTAAATAATAATAAAAAAAAGATCGCCTATTTTACCCCGGGCCCAAAATCCCTAGCGCCGGCCCTGTTCGAATCAATGACATTGCGAGTTTATTAACACCATGAAGATTATACATCGGAATATATAGCACACATGCTCCTTAAAAACTGCAACGATTTGAGAATTGACAAGGACAAACACTCTACAGTTGTTACAGATAACGCCCAGAATATGGGAAGAGCTGTAGAATTAACATTTGGAAAGAAGAAACACATCCTTTGTTTCACTCACACAATTTAGTTGCTCAAAATATTCTCAAAATTCTTGAATGAAAAAAAATAAACAAACACAATTAAAAAAAAAAAAAGCGAGCAATGATTTTAGAAAGTTAGTGAGCACTGAAGTAAAGTTAATGCAAGACATGCCAACACAATGGAATAGCACATATTATGTTTTTAAAAGATTTTTGGAACTTTAACATGCTCTAAGCGGTAAATTGATTTGCTATAAAACAGCACCTCCAGTGTTGACTGGTTTGGAATTAAATATACTATCATATCTTCTTAATACACAATGTCCACTTGAAGCTGCAACTAAATAAATATTGTAACAGCAGTAATGTCTTAAGAGCACTACATGCTTTCAAAACTCCCCTTAGTTGCGGAAGTACATAAACTCATCCTGAAAGAAATCAACATACAGACGGGTGCTATCGAATAAGTTTCGTCTGTAGCTATCACGACCTTATTGGACCCATGGTTAAAAAAAAAAAAAAAAAAAAAAAAAAACACAAATTTTAAAAACCCGATGGCTTATGCAAATGCTGTTCAAAATACCAAAGGTATGATAATAGGGAGCTGAAAGAAAAGTGAACAGAATCTGAGTCAGGTCGTTCGGACGAGAAATTGGCGGATTTTTCTTTGGATCGATCAGCACAACAAACTAGTTCATCGAAACTAAATATCAAACAGGATCGAAGGAAGTGATTTTGATGAACTGTCTGTCTACTGGAGGACCCGGTAAGCCGGCTTAATGAAAATCCGTTAGAAGTACTGGTCGATTATAAACAATAGTTTAAATAATTGTACAAAATAGCTTATAAATGTTTAACTGTTGTAGCCAGCTGAGTACCATCAGAAAGATTTTTTTTTCTTCAAATCTGCACAAGTTTTAAATCAGCAGCGTAAGGAAAGCGGGTTAGTAAAATGTTATTTATGCAAAGTTTTGAGGGAAAATATCAGGATTTATAAATTTGAGTTAGATTAGTATCTCAATACTGCATCTCTTTCAATGTTTCCTAGTGTTCCTTCTATTCTATCTATTAGAATTTCTAATTTAGAAAACCCAGATATTCCAAAAATGCTTTTGTAAAATACTAATTAAAATATGATTCTAATAAATGTCCCATTTTTCTACTTACATAACATTTATCAGTGGATATATATATTTGATGTTTGTATTTGATGCATCGAAAACATCAATGTTTTTATTCGATGCATCGTAAAACATTGATGCAACGTTTCAATGCATCACATCGGAAAAAAACATCGATGTATTTTCTACATGAACATCCCTATTTTAAAGTTACTGCAAACAAAAAATTGCACTCAAATGACACATTGTTATGAATAAGGCTGTGTTCAACAATGTCACTGTTGCCATTGGAAAGGTCAGATGGCACCTGGCAACGCTTTTTGTTGCCAAGGCCAGAAATATAAGTAGCAACCCTTGTATTAGTTAATTCATCTCTGGTAGCTTAGGTAGTGGTTTAGGTGATTAATTTCAAGGTCTTGGGTTCATAACTCGCTGTGCCCAGGAATTTTTAAGAGTTCTGCTTAACCACATGAGTTACACCAGGACACTCCATGGTTTGGATTCCTTGTTATACTGTAGGTCCAGCCAAGACATATAGAACGTGTGGCAAATTGAAACTCTGACACAAGGTCATGAGACCATATGAATTTGTTTTTTCGCATATACCATTCACCTTAAATACAAGACTATGAAATGCTGCCACACTGGTTGTGGTTAGATTGAAATCTGGCCAGGACCAAGTGTTTTTGCGAAAGCCATGTGTAAAAATTCCTAGGTTCCTTCTGAAACCTCGATCCTGAAATGCCATAATGTCATACAATGAATAAACACTATGCCCTGTATCAATCCAACAAGATGCGACATATCTTTTAAGATGCAGTGCAAAATATTTTAAAAAAAAATTACAGGTGAGGTTTTTTTTTTTTTACATTGGAGAGAAGCTGAAATGCCAACAACACATTACAGTAAAAGAATTAACGATCATTTCAAGAGATTTCTATTACTTTTTCAGTGCTGGTGGCATCTGATAGCTGCCCAGTAGTATCATATTCCAGCATTTTCAGTTTAATTTGTGATGACTTCTGTAAATTGTGAGTGCACAATGTGAAAGACATTATATCAAAACAGTTAATCAAAATTTCAAGAATTTAAGACCAATTTTGATATGTGGGGAAAGTAGTGCATTTCTTGAAAAGTCGTACAGGTTTACGTACTCAGTCTAAATAAGATGGATAGATATGGTGGAATGTAGCATCCTCCTGTCTTTAGCACTTCTATGTTAAAGTTATGTGTGCTATCCTCATTATGCTAAGCCCATATTGTTGTGCTAGGTTTATATGCTGAATTGTTTTAAGACAGTTTAATATTTTACTTTATATACTTTAAGTGTATGCTTATTAATAAAATATTTTTTAATATCCTGATGTATTTCTTTTAGGCACCTCTCGTGTTTCAGGCGGAGAAACGAGCTCACCACAATGCACTTGAAAGAAAGCGGCGAGATCACATAAAAGACAGTTTCACTAGCCTTCGAGAATCAGTACCAGCTCTGCAAGGAGAGAAAGTGGTCAGCGTTATGCACTGCAAAGTTGTTGCTTTTGATTTTATTGTAATTTTAATCTTTTTGCATTTTATTGGAAAGTTCAGAAATATTTTTAATTCAAACATTAATATTTCTTTGTAAACTGTTGAATTTAGATTTTTGTACTGACGCATTCAGGTAAAAAGAATTGATGGTAATATTGAGTTTTACAGTACCAACATTCTAACCCGTAATATGTTAGAATGACTGGCTTTGTTTGCAGTTTTTTGTATTGGGTTACAAATATTTTCCAAGTGTTAGCTTTTTTTGTCATCTATAAGTGAGTTTTTTTTATGGTTTTGTTTTTGTATTTTTTTGATTGAAATGTTTTGCATTTCCGTACTTGACGTCTGTGGAAAATATTGCATGCAGTTGTTGCATTTTGCTTTTATTGCAAGAAAAATAGCCCTTTCATATCAGTCATTATTAACACCGGTTTGTTTTCAGATAACTTTCCATTTACTTTATCAAACTTGGGATGCTTTATCTGATATTACTAACAAGTAGCTTTTGCACTTAATATAGTTTGTGTGGACTGTTAATATACAGGCTGCATTCTTAAAACATCATCATCAAAATGGCACAAGAGGCCTTATGGCTCACTGAATGCAAATTCATTTTGAATGAAGTATTTCCACTACAAACTGTAACTTAGTTCCTGTGAATTACGCGATGATGCTTGTATGCTGTAATCCAGATAAATATATTGACAGCAAAAATAAACTGGATATTAATATTTGAACACTTTTATGCTTGTTGCTCAGCTTTTTGATTTCACATCAACATTCAACATAAACTTATTCTTATTCATTGGGCAGTGGACTGTGTAGTTTTTGAAAAACCAACAAAATTCTACCTACAGTTTTCGGTCAGTGTCATAAAATGAAAAATGAAGCTAATTTCTTGGCATTTTTATCTTAATATCTCATTGTTTCCACATCTTATCAAAATTAAACTGTCCTTATTTTACTTCTGCGACAATGGGGCTACACACTATTAGAAACCAAATAAAAATCTAACCAGTTGTTTTGGCATGAATCAAAATTCAACGTAAAATTTATACTAGTTTGTGAACACTTTTTATCTTAAATTTTTCATTGTTTGGTCTTCGCATCAAAATGAAAATTCCCTATTTTATGCCTTGGTCCCCACAGCCTATACATGATTAAAAATCACATGTAGCCAGTAGTTATTGTGTGAATCCCATTTGTTCAGACACACTAATTTTAAAATTGTTTGATTCCTTCTCTGTTGCCGAGTGCCAGGAACTCGGGTTACAATCTTATTATATTTATAGATTTGTGGTTTACTGTAAAGCATTTTTAAAAAAAAGATAGGTTCCTCTTACTTCTCCTCGTTATAACAAGTCACAGATGTCTAACACATGCCATGGATACAATCATTACAGTGTTTCAGTTAGAAGAAACATCATGTATAGGAATAAATTTAACATTTTCCTCATTTCATGTAAATGTGAGATAGTGGTAACAGTCTGTAGGCAGTGGAAGTAAGGAAGGTAGAGAAAATCACCCGTCAATATAGATGTTGGCAGAAGGGCCAGGTTAACACTAAAACGTGAACACATTTTACAATATTTTGGTTTCAAATCTAATTCATGTTAGTAGGATTAAACCATTAGCAATGATGGTGTGCATGCAGTAAGATACAGCTAGGTAGCAGGGAGATATTGAAGCAACTAAACAGGGAATTAATAGCAGCAAAGATGGAATTTAAAGATGGTTTTATGGAAAATATTTTAATTTGCAACGGCAAAACTGAGTGACGTACCTAGGAATTTTTATAGCTATGTTAGGAAACTGAGGGGAAGAGGAGGTATCCGGCAAATTGCAGATAAGAATGAAGAAGTAACTGTGGATCTGGAAAAAAACAGAGATACTAAATAATTGGTTTCATGATTCAATTAGGGAATATCATTCTGCAGTGGGAGGCAAAAAATTGGATGAGCTTCTCCACATTAGTAGTTATCAGACTAAAACAAAACTGGAAATAAATCATGTGGCTACTATGTGGTAACAAATAAAGCTAAATTACGTGAAGGGGTGGTGTGAATAATATTGCTACAGGTATATTAAAGATAGTGGATATGACATTGTACCTTATTTTGTCATATTATTAGGTTGAGTTTGGAGACTTGCTGCTTACTAGAGAACTAGAAAAGTGCCATAGTAGTACCAGTCCATAAAGCAGGTGAGATAAGTGGGCTCTCTTTAGAAAAAACATTTTCATTCCCCCAATACCGTTATAAAGAAATTTACTATGTTTGGCTGAAAAATATTATCTCAGATGCTTTCAAAGTGTGGTTGTGGTGATGGAAGCACAAATTGAAAGTTTTGTTGTTCTTATATGCTCAAGGACATCTGTCAATGTAGTAAACTTCTTTTTTGACTCTGGAATGTTTTCCTGGGTAAACTGAATAATTTTTTTGTCTCGTGATAACAAATCTCTGGTTTGCAGCCGGAGTTTATTACAAAGCGACAAGCTTTCGGCAACTAGCTCAGTAGCCATCTTCAGGTCAATTATGCACTGGCGATCTTGCGGTTACGAATACCAGGCGTTTACTGGTGTCGCTTAGCAACCTCACAACGCTCGCAGTCCCGCTTCACTGTGATTGGTCGTAGGCGGAGGTCACCCATCCAAGTGCTCACCGTTGCTTAACTGCCGGAGCTTAGTTGTGGCGGTCACCAATCCAAGTACCCACCACGCTCAGCATTGCTTAACTGCGGGAGTCTAGCTGTTGTGGCACGCAACCAATAGGCACCACAGTTAGGAAGTCGTCGAGACCGCGCCCTGATTGGTCGATTGGCTCCCTCTCGCTTGGCTGTCTTGTTCCAAATTATCAGGCAAGATATATAAACTTGAGATGCACAACTTATTAGATGGAGGAACATGAGTATAGATTAAAGGGTTGAGCAATATGCATCCATTGTTTATTTAGTGAGATCCTTGTCATTTATCTGAAATCATATGAGAGTTTTTTTCCGGGGGAACGATAAAGGTGTCTAGTTCAAGATTGATGTTCTTTTCTTTTAGAAACCTCAGTTGTGTCTTAGCAATAAATAATTACTCAGAAGTGCCAAAAGTCACCTATGATTATGAATCAAATATAAATGAGACAAATATTTGCCATAACAAATGAACCAAGTACATGCTATTTCCTAAAATAATCTCCTGATTTAGAAATACACTTTTCTCAATGTGTTGGTAGTTTTTTTGATGCCTTCATAAGAGGAAGGGGGTTGCATCAATAACTAATTGTGCACAAAGCTCTCCACTGCATTTTCGTCTTCAAATTGTCAGCTTCTTTTAGTGGTTCAAAGAAATGAAAATCACAGGGTGATAGGTCTGGGATGTAAGGTGGATGATCAACTGATGTCCAGTTCATTTTCTATTTTCTAAAGATTTTCTTGAGTCAGCTGAAATGTGAGGTCAAGCGTTGTCATGGAGAAGAATCGCATGCCTTATCAGCTGATCATGTCTTTTTCAGCAATAAGCAAGTTTCACCTCATCCTAAAGCTTGCAGTAGTATGCTGGTGTGACATCCAAGCAAAAAATCTATACCTATGCAAAATGCCACATCAGTCAAAAGAAAAATGTGAGCACCATGCGAGATAAGTCTTGGCTTTTGCTGGGACTGCCACATTTTTCTTTTGCCACTCCATACTCGCTTGTTTCAACTCGAGTGATAAGTGGTGGACCCAATTTTCATCACAGTTAACCCCTTAACCTACGATTTAGATTCGAAGATGTTGGGCCGAAATTGTATACAAGCTCGCGTAGCATTCGGGATGTTCGCACGACTTGTGTAACACGCTAATCCGGGCAATCGTAAAAATGACGGGCATCGCCCGTGGTAGAGCGGTTGAGGTTTGTAGATAGACAATTGGTATTCTTCCCCAAAATTATTTATGACATTATCATATAAATATAAAACAAATGTAATTGGCACAGTATGTTCGAATAGGAAGAATGTGCCAAAAGATTTGTGCAGTGTAAAATTAACAAGGGGTGAATACGCAATAAGAAGCTGCAACCGAATACTCGCTATAAAATGGAAAGACAAGCGAGATATTTATATGCTGTCGACAAAACATGAAGCAGTCGAAATGACTTCACAAGGATCCAAGGGCACTCTAAAACCAAATTGTATTGCAGAGTATAACTAGAAAATGAATGGAATTGATCTCCAAGATCAAATATTAGCATGTTTTCCAGTGATGAGAAAATTCATGAAAGGATATAATTTTTTTTTATCTGTTTGATATTGGTCTTTTTAACTCTTACATCTTAAGGAAAAAAATGAATGATGGAAAGAAACAATGTCGACTATAAGATCAACATAGCCGAATCTCTACTGAAGAAAATGCCAAAACCGATTTATAGAGAACGAGGCGTATTATCTTCCGGAGATGCGCCAGACAGACTTTACGCGAAGGAATGGGCTCATTTTCCAAAGCACATTGATCCAACACCCTCTAAATTAAGACTGTCAAAACGTTGTACAGTTTGTCACAAAAATAAAAAACTTAAAGAAACAACGTGGGAGTGTAAAAAGTGTAAAGTTCCGTTACATGTACCAGAATGCTTTGAAATATATCATATCGTTACAGATTACTAATTTTATATTTTGGAGTTTTTTATAAATAAACATTTTGTAATTCTTGCGTCTACCACAATTATTGCATCAGACTGTAATTGCGTATTAAATATTCCATGTAATATTCACATCTGGCCCGATCACCGTACGCGGGCTATGCCCGTAATATTTACGTTTGGCCCAACCATCGTACGCGGGCTATGCCCGTAATATTTACGTTTTGCCCAACCATCGTACGCGGGCTATGCCCGTCATTGTAGATTAAGGGGTTAAAAAGTGTCCCCTTCTTCCGCCAACTGTGCCGAGAGTCTTTTGCAGATCTATTAACTTGCCAGTGTCTGTCCCACAGTCAAAAGATGGGGCACTCATTAGATAGACACTTTATGGACTCCTATTCTTTTGTGATGATGGCTTGCGTTCTGCCATATTTTATTCTGACCTCACCTACTTTTGACATTAATTTTGTAAACTGTCAAATGTCGGTCGCCTTCAATAAAATTACGAATTGTGTGAATGTTCTGCTCTGTAATGCTTGTCCATGGACAACGATTGTGGCTCTGTTTTAACCTCTTCACAGCCTTTCAGGAATTTCTTATTCCAGGCAAACCCACATGGATTCTTGATAGTGTATGACCCCCAAATGGTGCCTTTAATCTCCCCTCTAATTTCTGTTGGGATCTCGCCTTCACAACTGAGATTTTTAATAATTACATGTTGCGCAATTGAGGGGTACACATCTTGTTCCGGCATTGTTAGCTGCACTGCTAAAAGCCAACAGTTGCTCTCCCCTCTCCTGACATCACCAACAAACACATTTAGAAGCACGTCACCACTCGGACACATTATTATGCACTCAGTCAAATGGGGAAAAAAAAACTCGTCTATATTTGATCCTTCCTCGTAATATTGTGTAGAACACTTTTGCTTCACAATAATGCATCAGCCGTGTGTGACATTGATTCAGCAAGTTGCCGGGCATCTGCATAAGAAATATTCAGCCATGCTTCCTCTGTAGCTATTCATAGTTAAAAAAGAATTTCCAGGTCACTAATGACTCTGATGTAAAGCTCAATCAACAACAAAAAGAGTTGCTTGTGAAGTATGCTGTTCATGAACTGACCCTTCAATCTTGTTCCAGATATGTTCAATAGGATCCATGGCTAAAGATCTAGGTGGCCAAATGATTGGCTGGAATTGTATAGAATGTTAATCAAACTAATCATGCATGATTTTGGTCCTGTTGTTCTGGAAAAGTTTATCATTGTTTAAGAACATGAAGGCCATGAACGGCAAATGGTCTCCAAGTAAGTGAACTTAACCATTTGCAGTCAATGGTCAGTTCAGCTCATAACAGATGGAGCCACCACCAGCTAGCACAGCGCCTTCCTGATAACGTGAATCTATGGACTCATGAGTTTTGCTCTACACTCCAACCCTATCAGAACCATCACTTATCAGACTGCAACTTTCTCCTAGTTATCTATGGACCATCCTATATGTTCATGAGCCAAGTAGAAACACTGCAGCCAATAGCAGTTTAACAGTAGCACTTGTGTCAGTCTTCTACTGCCTTATTCCATCAATGCCAAATTTTGCTGCACTATCTACACAGACAAGTTGCCATTCGCCACACTTTGCGTTGCTGTTCTTTGCTGCAGTGTTACCTGTCTGTTAGTATTGAGACCACAATGCAAATGTTGCTGGTCTTTGCCATGAAGTAGTCCATGGCGGGAGGTAATTTCAGAAAGTGAAATTACCTATTCACGGCACACTCTTGACACAGTCGATCTAGGAATGCTGAATTCACAAGCAATTTCTTAAATGTAATGCCCCATGCATCTAGTACCAACTACTCTTCCACATTCAGAGTCGGTTAATTTGTGTTGTGTGGTTATAATTGTGTCAGAAAACCTATCACACAACTCGTGAGAGTACAGATGATAGCCCCAACACTGCATGGCACATTTATACGTTTCTTCCTTGGTGCTTCCACCATTTGGTTATTTGCATCTTTCTACACATATTTTATGGCATTTCAGTGAATGGCACAAAGCTTCTTAATATTCAACAACTGTTGCAATGTATTTCACCTTCTCTATTCTGTGAAGATATACGTAGTGGTTTTAAGAAATTTCATCTTTGGTGAAAAATCTTTAAATTTCTCAAGTAGCTTTTTAAATTTTCACTTGATAGACATTGTTGTAGTATACACTGTATGCTATGTTTTTGCTAAATATATCTCTTGCATCTGACTGGCACAAAGCAGAAGTTTTAAATTTGTATAAAGTGTATAGGTGCACAAAGAATATGTTAACATGCACCATTTTGGATTTGGCATACAAAATTCCAAAAAGATTGTTTTAGTGGTAGGATATTCTAAATTTAATACAGCTTTAATTATTTTATATTAGACAGTAATAACCTTATTTGCATATGTACTTTTCTTCCTTGTTTAATTCTTGAATAGTACCTGGGTGACCGATCTTCGCTCGGCATCTTTCGATTTCTATTTAATATCCAAGATTTCGAGTAAAGTTTGATTAAAGTAAAAGGCTTGAAGACTTCCTAGGCGTTTTGAGGTGCACAGTTAACCAAAGAGAAACTTCACTAACATCATTAGGCTTACTGGTACCTGAACCTTCTACGTAATGAGGTTAGAGCCGTTTTCGAGAAACCAAATACAAAAATTGCAACCTTTTTTTTTTTTTTTTTTTTTTTTTTTTTTTTTTTTTTAAATCGTGTTAAAAACTTGAATAGCAAAACGCTATCTACATATGAAATTTCATCCAAATCGTTAGATCCATTTGGGAGACCGCCTCATAAATTGCTTTCAAAGAAAAATGCTATTATTATGTTAAACAGAAATCTTAATGCCAGTCAGGGATTGATTAACGCTGCGAGATTTGTGTTAATTCAGGGCATTCTACGAAAACCCTTGATGATGGATTCTTATGTACCTCGACGAGAAAAATTTAAAGTACAAAATATTTTTAAATTTATATATCTCGCTTAGTTCTCGAGATATCATATCGCAAAATTGACGTGGTTGGTTGAAATGCGACCTGGACCAGAAGATAAATTTCGTCACAGCCAAGTTTGATGATGAATTCGTATGATACGTCGAGAAAAATCGAAAATAGAGAATTTATTTTTCTGATACCTCAAGTGAAGAGGTTAGGATTAGATCCGACCTGGACCAGAAAAAGAATCCACCAAAAGCACTATGTCGATACGGTGGAAATGTACTTTTAATGTTTTATTTTGTTCCAAATGGTTGTTGTTAGGTTGAAATACAGCATGGACCAGAAGAAACGTCGCCAAAAGCACAAGGAACTATACCTATAACTGATTTTTGACATGCTATATCTCGTAAACCAAGCGAGATATCAAGAACATTTATTCTTTATTTTCGATATGTTTCGTCGCGTTCTATAAGAATTCATCATCAGATTGTGACGTCACGGTAATGATAGAACATCATCAGTGCTAAATCAATTGACTCCGCTAAAACTATGCTCATATCTCGCGTGGTAGTATTTAATGACAAACTAACAACCACTTTTTACGGTCAAAAAGTTAACGGTGATTAGTTTATAACTGGCACCGGTAATATTATTTTCAAAGAAGTTTATATCCTCTGACAAAACCAATCATAAATTTTTAATTATCTTCCTTTTTAAATGTTTTACAATTAAACTTGCAATGTTACTATTTCCACGCCTCAGCCAGTATACAAGAACTGTTCGTTTAAATATTCTTTGAAATCAGAGAGAATCTATTTGTAGGCTTTCTGGTACCTGAATTGTCTACGAGATGGCGCTAGTGCCGTTTTCGCGATATCAAGTGAAAAAATTGTTTGTATTTTGCAAACTCGCTTTTTTGTACGGAAGACAACTATTTAGGTAATCTTAAAAGTCAAAACATTATCTAAATATCAAATTTCATCCAAATCGTCATAGCCGTTTCCGAGATCCGAAATATATATATATATATACAAGAATTGCTCGTTTAAAGATATAAGATACATCATTTTGCTAAAACCATTTCACAACTATTATGTCCACTAATTTGTTTCATTTGTATAGTTAACATTTAATTTACCTTAAAAGTTTGTATAATTCTACATACACTCACTGATAGAAAAGTTATGAAAGTAGTTTTTTGCTCCAAGAATTTGTATCCAGATTTAAAACTTTGTATTTTTTGTGTTCATGTCATGTTATAAATTTTACTATCTCAGTTCTCTTATAAGTTTATCCATGCCACTTTTTTTGTATCGTATCTGCCAGTAATTCTCAGAAGCCTTTCTTGGAGCTAATTCTTTGATTATGATTCTACTTATCTTACTTCTCAGAGTGAAACATGCAGATTTTATTTGTTTGGTCGAGATTTTTGGTTTGATGCAATCGCTGATGATTCCTTTAATTGTCATGAAATATTTACTTGCTCCAGAGTTTCATCCTTTGAAACCAATGTTTATAAATAGAACATTTTTTGATCTGGCACAGTTGTAATTCATTTCTTGTATGCCTTGATCAGGTTTCAAATGGACAAGCAAAATGGATAGTTTAGCAATTGATCTCTCCAAGGCACTTTACAGACAGATCAGTAAAGTTGTGTTAAATAAGGTAATACCTATTAGAGTGGATGAAAACATAATTTTCTGAGTATAGGAATTCTTAACATATAGGTAGCAAAACATTATGGTAGGAAATGCAGTATCAGAAGTGATTGAAATGAAAATGGGTGTGCCACAGCATAGTGTATTGGAACATAGATTGTATTAATGATTTAGTCTGAAGTTAGGTTGTTTGTGGATGACATAATGCTATATTGGAGAGAGAGAATTGTAAACAGCTGCGGGGAGACTTGGACAGGGTATGTAGCTGGTTAGGTCAGCAGTGAATAAAAATAAGTGTCAAAAGGAATCAGGATGGTCAAGGAATCGGTTATTGAAGACCTTAAGTGTAAATATCTTGGCAGAACATTTCATAGTGAACTCAATTGGGCAGGGCACAACAGACAGGCAATAGGAAGATCTTTCAAAATCCTTCATTTATTGATGTGGGAATATATCAGAGAATTGAAGTTGGTCAAATGTTTGCTTGAATGTGGTAGTTTAGTATGGGACACACATTTTGGTATCAAATATAAGAGTGAGTGCAGATGAGGACAGCTGGATGTGTTTGTGGAAATTACTACAGAACAAAAATCATAAATTGATGTGATGAAGGATCTGGATTTTGATTCATTGGAAGACAGGAGTAGGCTGAAGAGAGTGCTGGCAGTTTACAAGGCATATATCGGTGTTCATGCTTGGACGGATTATGATAGAATAATTAGTGGTAGTGTATGGAGTAGAAAAGATGATTATGACCACAATCTGGCTCTTAATTTTGGGTCTAAAGGAATGGGAAAAGTTTCTTTTGTAGGGAAATGAGCCAAGGATTGCAATAATTTATCAAGGAATGTACTGATCAGTTTACTAAAAACACTAAAAAGATTTAAAATTCGTAAATGGCAGAAGTAGATGGATGATGAAATTGCACTTGAAGAATTTATGAAACAAAAGGAATGAGAAAAACCAGTGTGTGTGTGTGTGGGTGGGGTTATTGCCACTAAAGCGTATGGCCCATTACAATTATAGTAAAAGTGCGCCTTAAAAGATAATTTTTGAGGAAAGTAATGGTTGTATCTAAAATTGAAAAACTACATGGGACCAAAATTATAAACAAAATCCTGATTTTATTTTTTATTGAGAATTTTTTTTCTAAACATTCTAATGTGTGCACAGGACAGAAAAATGAGTTACCAAGAGAAATCATGAATAATTTACTGAAAACGTTCAAAGAATTTAAAGATAAAATTTGTGGAGGGCAAATGTAGGTGGGTGCAGGATAGGGGGAAGATGAGGGTGTAGTGAAATCGCCACCGGAGCCTGTGCTCCATTGCAATTAAATTAAAGTCTATTATTTTTCTTTCATAGCCTTCTGACTTTAAAGTTGAAACAGGAAATACCATTTTTTAAAACAAACAAAAAGAATTTTTTTTTTTTAAACTGAATGTTGGCATGGTCTCAAGGGTACCAGCCTACACTGGAAATGATGGGGCAATAAAACCTTGAGAAATACCTCTTTGTCCTCTTAGCAGCTCTCTCAATAAATCCCACATCCACAAAGGCCAAAACTGCATAGCTCTTGGGCAATGTACCCACCTAGGTTGTACCAGGCAGGATAGGGTAAAAGGCTAATCCCTGGCTGCTGGGACATTCTGGCTAAGAGAAACAACCCCATCCGAAATACAGGCTTACCAAGTTATAATAGTGGCAGCTTCATTATGTGACTTTTCCAGCTATGGGCTGGTAACTCACAATGGGGAAATTCTTCTTGTACTCACAACCTACACACAGAAAATAGAACCGAATAGATCTTTGCATAAAGAAAAAAGCAAGGAAAAGGACTAATACACTGGATAGGAAATAGAGAATGTTGAACATCAAAGGTTAGCATAATAAACAAAAAACTACTGAAGAAATAAGGCTATGAAAATAGAAAAAATTGGAAAATAATTTAGAGTTGAATGATTATAACATGGTTTATAGTGGTGTACCACAAGAAAGGAAGGCCTTATGGGGAGTAGCTATAATGGTTAGGAATTAGTGCAAATCTGTAATTATAGCTGTGGCCACAGGAATTGGCGGGTGGCCACAAATGCGCTGTTGCCACACTTGGGAATAATCTCACGCTGCACTCTCTTTCTATTACTTGAAAATTTAAACACTGAGCATCCTGTGTTGCCTAGTGCGAGCATCAATGGCTTGTTATCCAACCCCAAATCTTCCACTTCCCTATCAACACACAAAAAAATGTTTGAATCTGGGAATGGGAATTAGGAAATCTGTCAGTGTGATGGTGAGTGTGCTTGAGAAGGGGAATTTTGATTTTTAGCGATGTGTGATTTTCACATGCGATATTAAATAATTCATTTTAGTTATTTATTAATTATAGTAATTTAGTGTAATAATTTTGCCAAATGAAAAGTGATGTAATTTATAATTAGGGTAATTTAGCAAGAGCATCATGCTACTAAAAATGGATACTCAGAAAGAAACTAATTCGCCTACTCCAGGTGTTCGGGACTAACGACTCTAACAAGCCACATGTCATTGACAGCAAAACCGCTGAGACTGACAAAGTCAACAGAGTTTCGCCGGCAGAGTAAATCTATGATTCACAATGTGTATACATATTTCAAACTTCTTGTGGACAATGATGGTGAAATTTTGTCATCTACATCGATGGTGGTGAGGAAAGACTGGAAAAATATGGATGTACTTGATAGTGATGGAATCAAAAACTGGCGATTTGTTACCACGAAAAACTACCATATTAAAAAAAAATTACGGAATGTTCAGGCAATTTGTACTGCAGCTTGTGGTGTTGGTTTGAGAACTGTGCAGCGCTTGCGTCATCAGGGAAAATCACCCACATTCCCCCAAAGAAAAATATGAAACAATACAGCTCTCTAACAAAACTTGACTTTGATAGAGGCTTTGTCAGGAGGACAGTACACAAATTTTACAACAATGGTGAGTACTTTACCTCAGAAAAATTAAGTAAAAGATCAATAGAGAAAATAAATTTTACAGGATCTGCACAATCTGTAAGATGCAGATTGAACAATATAGAATTTAAATACAGATGTCTGAATGATGCTAGTTTATTTTTGCTTCAGCGAAACGACATATTGGCCTCTAGAATCAAATTTTTGAGGAAAATGAGCTCCCCGCATAGTTCAGATGACACGCAACCCATTTTTTACTTGGATAAAATATGGGTAACTCAGAACCATTCTTTAAAAAATATCTGGCAGAATTCAAGCCAAGTGGGAGGCTAAAGGTACCTGTCGGAAAAGTGGCAAGGCTGATTGTTTTGCATGTGGGGTCAACAAAGACTTTTCTCCAGGTAAGCAAATTGGTCTACAGATGCAGTAAATCAGAAGATTATCACTCAGAAATAAATACGACGACACTAAGACGTTTCTCAACAGCTATTTTTAAAATCTTTTGGAGGAAGGTTCTATCATCGTCATGGACAACACCAAGTATCAGTCGGCAGTTATAAACCAAGCTCCAACAACCAAAATACCAAAATCTGATGTGGCTGCTTGGCTAACAGAAAAGCAAATTTTCTGTTTGCCTACAGAGATGAGAGCTGAGATGTTGGAGAAGGTCTGCATGAACAAAGAATAACTAGTATATGAGTTGGATGTACTTGCAAATGAAAGAGGACATGAAGTAATCCACTTACCCCCTTATCATTGCCAGTACAATCCGATAGAGCTCATTTGGGCCCAAGTAAAAAGAAAAGTGGCTGAGAAAAATAACACTTTTAGAATCACTGATGTTGCATGAAGCCTTTGAAAATGTCACTGTCAAACATTAGTAGCAATGTGTTTACCGTACCGAAAAACTACAAACAGAATATTTGGAGAAGGAAGTGGACTGAGATAATGTTATAAAGCCTTTCATAATCAACCTCAACGAAGATTCAACAACAGAAGATGGGAGTAGCGAAGAAGTAGAAGGAGGCCTTGATGGGAATGAATGAAGAGATGACAAGTAAGATATTGAAGAACATTAACATATTATTCAATACACTTATAATCAATTATTGTGTAACTTTAATATCTTGTTCTTAATAGTTTAATAAATCAAACATTCATTGTGTTATTGTTATTTAAAACCCCAAACATGTATTTAACATGTTCTATTATTACTGTATTACTCTTGGATATTATTAACTTTGCTTAAAAATATTTGCCTTTATAACAATATTCATGATTATAATATAACATTTTTGTTTGCTTATATAATGGTTGATTTTTATAAACTAAAAATTGCATTGGCCATTCATTTTTTCTAGACATAAATTTTTGGTATATGTCAATTTTAAATTTATACTCAAAATATAATATATAAAAAAATATTTTTGTTGTTAATAATGCACGGTTTTTTAGTGCAGACAATAACACATAAGTTTGACTTCAGTTGTAAATATACAAACTGAAAATGAAATTTAACACTTGCTTGTGGATTTTTAGCTACAAAGAAATGTATTGCAATAAGTTTCCTCAGTCTATTGAGAAGGTCTTTTAAAAAAACCTTTCAATTATGTTTATTTTTTTCTGTCCAGGTAATAGAATGAACAGTCCTTTTGAAACCTCTAATTATATTAAATGCAACTATCTGCTCTTGCATAATTTTCCTAACAAAATGGCATACATCAATATTTTATCACAAAATAGTGATCATAAATTATTTCAAACACAGTACAAACTATTACTGCAAGTAAAGAGGTGAATACAACTGTTAATAGCACGGTTTGGCAATGGGGCATTCAAGGCCACCCACCAATAGATTTGGCCACAGCTTATAATACCTGGAAATCTCCACACAGTGGTGATTAGAATCAATATAGAGATAGGGTATTTAAAATGAATTTGAGTATACGGCTGAGTTGGATGGTTGGAAGACACGCAGAAATTTTGCGAAAAATCTCTTAATGCTACCAACAAAAATTATTACATAGTTACAGTAAAGAACCTAAATTGTACAAGTGAGAAATAGCCCCCTTATAGATAGTAATTGGGACCACACAGAGAGTAAGTAACAAATGCTAATGGAAAATGATTGATGTTTTCCAGCTTTAATAATTTGAAAATAAGATTTTTTTTCAGGCATAAAATATACAGTACATAATAAGTGCACATGGAACTGTCAAGGTAGTATATCAATAATTGTGTTACATGAATAGAGGTAGTTACGTGGTAGATCATGATGTGGGCACACCTCTCCTTGTCGAATGTCCCAATTATTTGTAATGAATAAAGTGTTTAATCTGGAATATTGTAAAGTGTGTTTGTCTGGCTGAACTCATTTTAAAAAAATATTGTGAAGATTCAGACCTTTTATGGTTCCAGTTTTATCTTGTTTATAGATTGAAATAAAAAATGACAAATCATACAATTTAAAGATTTTTCTCTACTTACATGCTAGAAACTCTTTACAGCATTAAACAATGTTTTCAGGCAAGCCGTGCCTTGATACTGAAGAAAGCAGCTGATTACATACAGTTTATGAGGAGAAAAAATTCTGCACATCAGCAAGATATTGACGACCTAAAAAGACAGAATACGCTATTGGAATCTCAAAGTAAGTGACATTTTATTTTCTACACATAATGACTAATGTTAGCAACATCTATACTATAATTTTGTAAGCTCACTCACTCACTTTGATAGCTATTGGCTGAAGAACAGTAACATCACATGCCGGCCTTTGCTAGCAAATTAACAGCAACAGAAATTAGAGGTTATGTGCACAGTTTAATAGCTAAGCAATTGCTATGAAATCAATCACTGGAATGCATTCGTTAAGATTGATTTTGAAAGCATTTCATTCTTTTAAAAAAATCTTATAAACCTTTACGCCTAAAAAAACGTCAAACTACTTTTTACTAACATGTCGCTAATGGAAGCAAAAAAAAAAAAAAATGAACAATGAATGCCAATTGTTATTCTGGCCTAGGCTAAATTTAAGTATAATTAAAATATCTGCTAATGTTGCTGCTTGACCAAGTTGCGGCTTGAATCGATGCCAAGGTGGTGTTACGGCTAGATTTGATGTCCTTTTTCACATGGCATCTAGCGGACGGGCTTAAAGTCATCGCTCCTTCGAAGATGATATCCGAAAACAAAGCATTCACCATAAATTGTTTATCAAACTGATGGGTCAACACGGATCCGTTGCGGGCCTCATATTGAGCCATGCTGGCACGTGATTGGTCAGATTTGTAGCCAATCGTAGCCGGGGTCCTGCCTCGTATCAATACATCGTTCGATAGAAGGAAAAATCAGAAGGCAAAAACTTTCCCGTAAGCTGATCATTAATGCCTGAGTAACAAATTGCTCGCTTTTGTTACTACCGAACTTCCCGTTGATCTGGACTGGTGATGAGAGTTAGGGATTTGATTACGACCTGGAAACCAAAGGCAGAGCCCAAAGCCCAAAAAAGTAAGAAAGAGCAAGTCATGGATAAAAGGTATGCTGATTTGGTTCTTTGATAGCCAGGGAATCGTTCACAAATAGTTTGTGCCTAAAGGCAGACAGTAGATTGACACTTTTAGGGATGTCGCTTTGGAACACTTGAAAACGTACATCTGGCTGTAACTGACCAGCTGAAGGCTATTTCAGTATCCGAGTTCCCGCACTGCTATGAAGAATGGAAGAAATAAACCTACATTGTGTGGCTTCCCAAGGAAATTGCTTTGAAGGATACAATATTTAATTGTAATTTTATTTGAATAAAAATATTTAAAACTATAAATCTTATTATTTAATCTACACACCTCGTACCTAGGGGTAACAATTTGTAATAACTTGTTGTGGAAAGAACATATTGAGAAGATAATTAAGAAAGCAAACCATATGTTCTGATTTCTAGGTCATTATTTAAAACCATATACAGTAGAACTCCAATTATCTGAATCGCTTTTTTAAATCATCCCACCGAAGAATTGTTGGAAAGAGGGAATGGCGAGTTTAATAGAATCTTTTTACCTCCAAAATTCAAAAGTGTGTTGCAACCAATGGACCAGTCTGTTATCGAAACCATGAAACACCATCACAGAAGGCAACTTTTAGAGAAACTTTTGGTGAAGGGTGAAACAAAGAAGGTGTGTTGGCTAACTATAAAAAAATAAATTTGAAAGATTGCCCTTACATTGTGGCGGAAGCTTGAAGCCTGGTTAAGGCAGTCCCATTAAGACATGCGTGGAACAAGTTGAAAGGCATACCAATTGAACAAGGGAAGGAAGGAAAAGGAGGGGGGAAAAAAAAAGCTCAAGAAAAGGAAAGGGAAGAGACTGGAGAAGATGGGGATGTCGTGTGACGTGTCACTTAAAGAATTGTGAAACATTCTTTTGAAAATTCCTGGAGGTTCAGAAGTTAACGCTGAAGATATAGAAGAATGGGTGGTATGTGATTAGTCAGACCCTGGGTATGAAATTCAAAATGATGATAAACTTATTGAAAGTGCGAGAGAAGAAAGCATTGAGGAAGAAGATTACCTTAATGTCGAAGTTGAAGCAGACACGGAACCATCAGCTAGTCAAGCATTTGCCGGCCTTGAAACTGCATTGAAGTGGATGGAGCGTCAGCTCGAGTGTGACCACATCCAACTTCCCACTTCCAAGCAGATGAGCGACTTGGTTCTTTGATCGATATGTTAAGCAAGCAATGATTTTTATTTACAGTACGGTACATACATACTGTACTAATGTACAACACTTGCAAGTACACTTAACATGTAGAAGTGTTGCCTTTTTATTTAATTAATTAAAAGCTCTTTTTCTTTAAAAATGTTTTTTCTCTCTCATTTTCAACATACAGTAATTAATTAAAATACGTGACAGACCTATTTCAGGATGACAGCAAACACAGCAACATTCATATCTAGGAAAGGCCGAGAAAATAAGATAAGAGAATTAATGGCAAGAACCGATTCTTTTCTATATTCATTTTTTTCCGCAAGCGATTATGGATTGAAATAGGAAGGATTTATCGGGCTAGAAAAGTTATAATTTAAACTGAGTTTGTCTTGAGAAACGGTTCCAGTCATCTTGGTCTGTTTTTTACATGGTTTTCCCAGATTGTTCCAGGCAAATGCCGGGATGGTTCCTCAGAATAGCCCATGCAACTCCAGCCATCCCGTGTTTCCCTTCCAATTCCTAAATGATTTGACGTTAGGATAGGTACAACCTACCCTCCACAACCCACTTTTATTGAATTGCAGAGTAATAATAATAGCAGTAGTAACATTGGTCATGAGGTAGTGCTGGACTGTGATTCATCGCTGAACATAATGTGACACCATTCATAAGCAGTTCCTGCTTTCCGGTCACGGCATCACTCCAAATGCAACTGTTTGTGTTGTGGTGTTAATTGCAGCCTACAGATGGGATGGTATTTCTCTAGTCTGGCTGCTGCTAGTCTCTGACCAATGATGTAGAATGACTCACAATATTGCACAGCTCCATTATTTGTTTTTAGATGGCAGGTGCACATGTGAAGGTTTTATGATGTGCTTGGTGCACAGTATGATGGTGGTCAAATGTGGCCAACTGAAATACTGACAAGTATGCCTGTCCTCATGTTCCCATGCAGCTGAACATTAGACCACTGCCACATTTGAGTGCCATACAAATTTGGATATTACACAATTCGTCTAGCCGGCCAACTGGAGACCCACAATGAGGCCCCTTTCAAACGCTGTTAGGTGCTGATAATGCTGTCTCGCACGAGTGCGTGGTATCTCTGTGTCCTTCAATGATCACTCAACATTTGACACTTGTATGTCATTTATCTAAATACGCTTCCAGCAATAGATGTATAACTGGTTTGATGTTAATTATTTGTCATGAGTACTGTTGCCAAAAAAAAGTCTGTGACCACACTTTTTTAAAAAGTAGCTGTACATAGGCTGGAATAATAAAATGAAGTTACAAAACAAGACCATAAAATAGCTACAGTTTTTATTAAAAAGTTACTATTCCTGTAGTTCATTCCCTAATGACAAAGGTGAGGATCAAAATTCTTGTTAGATAAACTATTTACAGCATTTTTCTAATAGCTAATTGTTTATAGATGTTTTTCTCACGTATACTTAGAAGATGCATTATATCTATTACACCAGCATTTTCAATCTTTTTCATCCTGAGTACCAGTAAAATGTCAAAAATAATTCTACGGACCACTTAGACCATAGGTGGCCAACCTTTTCAGCAGCCGGGCCAAATTTTGGAATTACAACTCTCTGCCGGGCAGCATGCGTTACTTTCTTGGAAAAAATACTTTAATGTTTTTATGAAGTAAAAAAACACTTAAAATGTAATATGGATATATACTGAAGTATTAAATATGTTAAGGTTATTTAAATGGCTAGTTACGTCGACTAGAAACGTGAAGTCACAAACACAAGCCACGTCTTCAAACTCTTGGATACTTTTCAAATTTCTGGCATACAATGATTGTGTCTCTTCCTTCAAATTAAACTTTTTTTTTTCTTTTTAATTTTTGCAAGGGGCAACTATCTTACTTCAGTGAAAAGTGTAAGGTTATTATAGTAAGAATGCAAATGCTTGAGGAATTCTTGGAATTGACGGTGGTTCAACGCCTTAGATCTAATGAAGTTCACTATTTTGATAACCACGCTCATAATATGATCCCTTTTTAAAGACTTTGCACATAAATTCTCTTGATGAATAATGCAATGAAAATTTAATAATGAGGTATTATCAAGTTTACAGGCTTCATTTTCAATCAGTTTTACTAAACCTTCATGTTTTCAAACCATTGCTGCAGCTCCATCCGTCGTCAAATAAAACAAAGTAAAGAGCGTACTTCCATCTATGGGTGGAAACATTAACTGCAATAACAGACACAAGCGATCCGAGAATGTCAGGCGAACCACTAACGCTCTGAAAGTTACAGGAACATAAGCCGGGATAAGGCTCGGTTGTACACCCGCACTGTACATTCCCGCAAGATCAATCGAGCGATGATCTTGGTTGAATATCAGCTTAACTTAGTGTAGAAGTCAAAGCTTACGTATGTAATGAATTAATGATCCAGCTCCGCGGGCCACAAAAAGACCTGCCGCGGGTTGGCCATCCCTGACTTAGACCATAATTTTTTAACTACCAATATTTTATGTGAACAATTTTAGTAACATAATTTTTTTTGTTATGATGTCTTTAATTCAATTGAAATTAGATTTTTAATGTTCTGCCTGCAGACCAGCTGTTCCGTCTTCACAGACCACAGGTAGTTCATGGACTACAGGTTGAGAAACACTGTATTCCCCGTTATTTGAAACAGGCAGACCAGATAAAATGATGAACTTCAGATTAGTAATTAATTATAACAGTCATAATTACAACATGTTTAAAAAATACAAAATAATTTCAATTTCTTAAGAAATCGGACAAATATAAATATTTTTTACATTTAATATTCAGTGTACCACTCACAATATCAATGCCAGCCCCTCTTATCTGTGTTCATGTCTTTTTTTTTTGAGATATGGTTGGCTGGATATCAAATTATACTAATTACTGTTAAAACAAACATCTTATCTAATTAATGACTTATTTGTAAAGGTTAATAAGCAACATAATTTAATGTATTCTTGAGATCTTTGTGTTGTTTGTCCCCTTCCCTTTTTTAAAAAATATTCTTTAAATATATATATTAACATTTCTAGAAAAAATATAAAGCAATGAAAACTTTATTTTTTTTATTGGTATGGGAGTATCCATTTTGACCAGCTATTCCTTTTTTTTTTCATCATACGAGGATATTTTAGACCAATTGAAAGATTTTGATGGGTTGCTTGTTTTTAAATTTCAAAAAATGGTAAAAAAAATATTTAAAAAAAATAATATTATTCTGAAAAAGTTGGTTCATAATATAAATTTTCTAAAAGTTGCTGAAAAATTTAGAACCTTTGAAGGTCCTTTACTGTTCAAATATTAATATGAAGGCTTTTTTAACTTTCAGCTTATATGACAATTAACAAAAATAGGTTACGACATATGAGAAAAAAGTTATCAATATATTTTTGATATTATATCCCAGCTTCTGGCTTTCAGTAAAAAAAACATCCCACAAAAACAATTCTTGTAAAAATAGGCCAAGTCTCGTGTTCGTGCACTGACAAAAAGTTATGAGATCTTCCTCTGAGCCAAGTCTACACTTTTCAGTGTATATTCACTTCACTTTATGAAACAGAATGGTTTCTCTCGGTATCATAGATCGTTTATTTAGGATAAAAAAATCTGATGACTTGGCCATTATGCATGTCATAATTTGAACTTAAATTGAGGGCATAATATATATACTTGTCAAATTCGATAAAAAGCAATGGAAATCTTGGCCTTTACGTATTTATAAGTTTGTGTACGTTAACTAAAACATGGCATGCATAATTGCCAAGTCAACAGATTTTTTATCCTAAATAAACGATCTATGATACCGAGAGAAACCATTCTGTTTCATAAAGTGAAGTGAATATACACTGAAAAGTGTAGACTTGGCTCAGAGGAAGATCTCATAACTTTTTGTCACTGCATGAACACGAGACTTGGCCTATTTTTACAAGAATTGTTTTTGTGGGATCTCATTTCTTTTTGTAAGTTTATCGCTTATCCTGAATCGCCGCTCAAATGTAATGATTCCACTTGAAATCGGTTAATAGGAACATTTCAGATTTTAAGACATAAATATACGTTTACCAACAATGCCCCAATCTCTGAAAACAATTGATGTCACCAGTAGCCGAGCATTGCAGATTGCCGCTGGATTAACTACCACCATAAATAAATTACTAGTAACTTCCAAACTAAGCATAAGACCAAAGTAAAATTTCAGATGTCACTTAAAATTGCTTATCTCTTTGCATTAAAAAATTCTCAGCCATGTAGTTTCATCGGGAGAAAAGCAATTAAGCCGTAAATATGTGTTCATATTTGGGATTGTAATTAAATACGGGAGAAAACTCCAATATTAGACTTTTTCTCATGTAAAACGAAGGTGTTGGGATGAGGGGGGGGGGGGTGTTAACTAAGGGCAGCTTTATTTCAGATTGGTCTTTTCTTCCTTCTTCTGCATGAGCATCCGATTCTAGGGTTCTAATAACTTTAGCTGCTCGTGCTCTGCTAGAGCTACAACTTAGGCCAGTTTACGCCCGCGAGGCATGTCAAAAAAGAAGACAAAATAAACTGGTATCAGAAACATTTAAGCAGACACGAAGTAATAGGACAGAGAAAATCTGCATCTATACTAAATAATACGTTTTTTTCTCTAAACGAAATTTATTAACAAATTATTCCCTAAGATAATGCGCGAGAAGCACACCTTGAGCAACCAGCCTAACATTACAGACTAACACACACATCCGTCTCTCCGTCACCATTCCATAAGTTCTCAAAATTTCGTGACTACAACTGTTAGTCATACCGAAAAAAAAATGTTCGTACCCTCCCTACAGATTTTCTTGTCAAATTCCGTCAATACCGGTATAGGCATTTAGTCGTCATAACGTAACAAAAAGATAGAGACTTACTTCCGCATTTATAGTATTATTACTGCAGATCACACACACACTGACTGAGAATCACACCTAAGCGGTCAATATAACGTAAAAAAGTGTACACCTACAGCATTGCAAGACTACTTACGATTTTCCTCGCATTGCAAGACTACTTAAGATTTTCCTCGCATTGCACCCCTAAATTTGTGATATCTACAGTTTAACGTTCAATCCGAATAACCGACTGTCCAGGCGTGACTCTTATGATCAAAAACAATTTTTAAAAATCTTTGCCTCCATTTCGATTTGATCCGGTGGTACAAACATTAGTAAGCAAGCGCGTTAACCAACGGGCCACCAGCCAACAGTAGTTAATGTAACTACAGAGTCTTCCACATCCTAAATGTCTGTCTATGTTTGTTTCGGTAATTTTTCAAATTTACGTGACAATATGACGAGAAATTTTTCAACCAAATATAGATAGTATTTTTCTCCATGTTTCAGAGGAAAAGTGTGCAAAGTTTCATCGAGATCGGATGAAAACTGTGGATTTGTATGAACAATAAACAAACAAATATTCATCTTTTATGTATAGATAAATACGGGGACAAACTCCAATATCAGATTTTTCTTATGATTTAGGGATGAAACCATATATGTGTACCAAATTACTTGTTTCTAGGATTACTGGAAGTACAGAGGAATTTTCATGTCGGGGTGTTGTGCCGAAATAAAAATTTGAATTTCAATATCTTCAAAAGTAAAAAAGGAAAGAAGTGTAATTAAACACTTTAGTTAAACATATTAAGCTCACTCTACAGTGAAAATCTGAGCTTTTTAAAGTAATTAGGGTAGAAAGCGATTTCATGTTAGCGGTAGGTAAGGGAGTTGGTATATGAACATTTACGTGTTTCAGACTTTTCTTATAATATGTGAGTAAAATTTTATCTGTGTACCAAATTTCAGCTTTCTACGGCTACGGGAAGTGCCTTAGAATTTTGATGATCATCATTCAGTCAGTCAGTCAGTAAGTGAGTGAGTGACAAAATCTCTGAAGTTTGCATCCGAACAACATACGAACTAAGAACAGTAACATAATAAAATTAAGTACGTTTGCTAAGATTGCCGATATCTATGCATAACAGAATTTTGAGACATATAGCATAAATCTGACCGAAGAAATTGAGGTTCAAAAATGGCCCGAATCACTTCGAGAAAAGGGTAGGCAGTGCCGCCGTCAACTCGACTTGGCGGGTGCACTGCCGTGCACCCAAATTGTTAAATTTAATTGATTTAAATCATAAACTTTTCTGTAATAAATAATTAATTAATTCATATTTTGTTACAAGTTTTAAATTCATTTTAAAATGTTTCTATTAACTCACTTTGGACTTTGTCTGTCCGGGTGGAATTTATTAATTGATTTTAAACTAACTTCTCGAGGAGTTAGAAACTTAAAATTTGACCATAGCTCAGAACCATATGACAATGCATAAAAATGGGAAAAAAATCGTTAAAGTTATCCGGAAAATTTGAAGATTCAGGAAAACTGAAAGTACTCTTTCCTATGGACTGGTTTGGCTAATTTTTTTTAAAATGTTCGTAATAGTTCAAATAAAGTTAATAAAAAATTGGGAAAGTTGCCTGGAAAATTCTGAGCAAACAAAGTCTTTTTTTCTGTGTACCGATTTGCCCAATTTTTTAAATGTTCATAATAGTCTGATTAAGATTTTTAGTTAATGGAAAATTGGAAAAGTTACCCGGAAAATTTCGAGAAAACCGATTCTTTTTTTCTGTGTACCAATTTGGCTAAATTTTTTAAAAAATGTTTGTGATAATCCGAATAAGGTTTTTAGTTAATGAAAAATTGGGAAAGTTGCCTCAAAAATTCGCAGGAAACTGAAAGTCTCTCTTTCTGTGTACCGATTTGGCTAATTTTTTTAAATGTTCGTCATAGTCCGAATATGGTTTTTGGTGAATGAAAAATTGTAAAAGTTACCTGTAAAATTGGAAAATTGGGAGGAAAATGAAAGTCTTTTTCTGTGTACCAATTTTTTTAAATGTTCATAATAGTCCGAATAAGGTTTTTAAAGAAAGAAAAATTGGAAAAGTTTCCTGGAAAATTTGGGAAAACCTGAAAGTACTTTTTTCTGTTGACCAATTAACTATTTTTTAAATGTCTTTAATAGTTTGAATAAAGTTTTCAAAGAAAGAAAAATTGAAAAGTTGACTGGAAAATAGGAAAATTCGGTAACAACTGAAAGCACATTTTCTAGGACCCATTAGGCTAATTTTATAAATGTTGCAGTAATCTGAATAATATTTTTGGGGAAAGAAAAATTGGAAATGCTGCCTGAAGATTTCTGGCAGAAATAATTTTTTCTATTGGATTTTTGTTCAAATTCCAGACCATAACTTATGATTCAAATGATGGATATGCATAATTCTTTTTTTTGTTTTGTTCCTTATATCGCCGGGATGGAAATAATTCAATTAAATGTTTTCTATTAAAAAAAAAACTAATTTGCAGCATGTCTTTGTGATTATGTCATCAAAGTATTAAGTGACTGGTAACAGGCTTGTGATAAAGAAACTGCACACAAAAATAGCCTAGCACATTAAAACTGTCTGTTTATGATGCAACAGCAAAGTACATCAGAGGCACAAGTTGATTCAAAATTAGTTGAATAGTTGGAACATGAAAAAAATTATTGAAAATTACAGAGAATTGTGGGCATGAAAGCACCCAGGACAGGTCAGACAAATTTGGATCAGCACACAGCGGAAACTTTATGGTGATATTTGAAGCAATTATTGAATTGAATCGTTTTTGTCAAAACATATAGTAAAAATTGACCATTCTGGAAAAGTCAAGTGTCCTGTTTGTTGTTTGGGACTTATGAGAATGCCATAATTATGATGGGATTCAAAGTTGCCAAGTCTATGATTAAAAAAAATGCCCTCCATGCAAAATGTTTTTCTTTTAGTGTTGAGTCTACCCTTGATAATACTCAAAATAACCTTTAATTTTAGTTTGTAACAAACAAATGGTTTGTAAATATTACATAAAATAGACATTTAAAAAATTAAAGGTGTTTTTGTTTATGTTCGAAGTTTATAATACCTAATTTTAAAAGTGATAAATTACTGTAGAAACAAATTGTAAGTTTTTATTTGTCAGCCTATAGTTTCTTTCACTTTTGATATCAGATACTGTGGTGCCCAGTCATATTCACCCAGAGTACAAAATTTAGAAACACTTCCCTGCATACATAGGAATATTATGTAGATTGGTCTTAGGGAACTGTTACACACCACAGGTCTGGAAAAGTGACATAGTAGAACTTGTTGATAATGGAGAGGAGATACGCAAGATTAAAAATCACAGGCTGAGTAATATAATTCTAGGAGAGGTTATTCTCGTTTAATGGTCTTTGTGCCCAATGTTTTGGATGAAATGGATATGGGAGGCTTAGTTTATAGCGTACAATTGGATCTCTCCAAGGCATTTGTCTATTTTGTTAGTCATCTAATCACCCCTGCATTATTATTTTATGTATGTTGAGTGTTAAATTGCTCCATTCATCTACTTTTGCAATTTACAATTTTATATTTTAATTTCCATCAGTGTTTTCAGTAAATTATTTTTTACTTCCCTTGGTAATTTATTCCAAGCCCAGACACCCCACAAAAGAAAATTTTACCACACTCTTATCATGAAATCAAGTGCCAGCTTGTACCCATGGTCATCTTTTCATTTCAATACACTACTCCTGGACCAGCACCATAAATATCAAATACAGGAATTAGAAAGTATGCAAAAGAGGACGGCTGGATTTGTTTGTGAAAATTACTGTAGAATGCAGTGTATAAGCAAAATAATAAGGAGATTTGTTTGAAGGCAGTGGAGTACATACGACAGTTTAAGATTGATGGCTATTGGTAGAAGAATTAGCTTTAATATGTGGAAGGGAAAATATGACCATGGTAATTAACTGACACTATGAGTTCAAGCATTAAGAAGCGAGGAGTTTTTAGGCGAGTGAGTCTGAGACAGTAACCTGTAGATATCGTGAGCAATTTACCCATAACAATGAAAGTATTTAAAATAAAAATTTGTGAAATGCAAAAGTATAAGTGTAGGGAAATTGCCACCAAAGATGCTCCATTGCAATTAATCCTATTATTATTCCATTCTGAAACACCAGGACAGTGGCTATTACAGATTTCCCTGTCCACATCTCCTTGTAACTGTTCAATCCTGTCTTATTTTAATCCTGTTATACGTCATTATGTAATCTTTCCAGTAACTTAAACTCCTACTTTAAATCACAAAAATAGTCGATTGTTAGAATAATGAACAGCAGTGGTCCAGTAAACTACTGACACATTCCTGTTTTCACTTCATCTCTTTTGATGTTGCATTTCCTACCCTATCTCTTATTACTTTTTAAGAATTCCCTTATTCCATACACCTCAATGGTTTATAGTTTGTTTTCCATCATTTGTTGTTCATTCTATAAAATTCCTTGGGATACACTATCAACTTTGCCTCATTGTCAATTTAATCCAAATTATCTTGCTTGTAGCCCATGCGAGGCCCCACTTATCGCTATTTTGACTGCGACAAGAAGGCTTGGCAGCCCGTTTTATTTGGCACTTGGCCCTAATATGCCTTTTAACGGTAGTCGCTACCACCTCGCCGATTATATTAATATACAGTACTTTTATTACAAAAGTTTCAATAATCTATCAGTTCGCGCAACGGATGTTGTAATATTATGTAAATGAATTTCACTGCACTTTTGCTACAATTCACAATTTATTTTACTCAAAATTTCACATAAAAACCAATGCTGTTACTGACACAATATTCTCTACAAATTTGCATTGCTCTAGCCGCAATCAGTCTCTTCACATGTACCCGCTATGCCCGCTCAAAACACTCTCTCCATATTTAGTCTATCTACATGTTCACTCCATGCTAGCCAACGACAGACTCCTCCACGGAATCTTGGCTTCTTCACTCAACGACCACATAACATTACAGTCCTGCCAACTTTCTCAACATCAAATCCCTAAAATAACTTAAAACTACCCCATACTATACAAACTACTATGCGGGAAGACCTTTTTTACAAATGAAATTATAAATTTATTTACAATCAATTAATAAGATGATAATAGTACTTAGTAATGACTGGTGAGTGGGGACCTCACACATGCCCCCACTTTGCCACTAATTAGCACTTTTTGTGACTACAAAAGTTGATTATTTGGGGCAAAGTTCAACCCCTTCACCAGGCATTACGACTCTACACACATTCAATCCAACATTATCATAACCATTCGTAACAGAATCATACCAATAAGAAATGCAAAATGAAAATTTACAACATCCAAATATACAAAAAAATACTTATTCCTACAAACATTAAAATTTTACACTTGGTTGTACACGTCTCATGTGTGTACTTGGGTGTGGTAATATTTACCATCACCCTAAAACCATCGGTCTACTTTTTCTTATACTTCCAGTTTTTCTTTAACTTATTACATATTGTCACTGTCAAATTTTTTATTTCACACAATTCTTTAATGTACCATACAAACTCTATTCTTATATAAACGCAAAACAGCTGTTCACTAGCCAATGACCTGCCCTTGGCTCGCGCGCACCAAACATTGTTATAAATACTTGTGCGGGCCTGCATACCCTGCGCTCGCTTAGGAGTTACAACAAACAGCTGATCGGTCATAGATCGTGTGTTATACTCAACTACAGCATCGTTGCAATTGCTTTCAGTACTATACATCTTACTATTTACAACAACAAGTTCACTGGTTTTGTCAACATCGTTATTCTCAAAATTAATCACAATTCTCTGATTACACATTAATTCAGTTGAAATATTACTTCCGGTGACAGACTCGCCATCGGAATGAAAAACAGCAATACCAACATCTGAATACAAATTGTCACCAATAGGATTAGTTACAACATCGGGATTTGATTCACTCCTCAACTTAATTCTACCATTTTCACAATCAGATACAATAATTTCACAATCTGTTATTTCAGCCACATCCATTAAATTATTTTTAGTGTCAAATCTATTAATCATTTTATCATTAACTTCGCTACACAAATTACTGTTATTTTCGTCGTTTCGACTATTTGTTTCCTCAAATATCTCTACAACAGTACTCTTACATACATTAACATCGCATGTTCCACCGCCAATACCTTCATTACATATTTCATCTTCTATAATAAGCTCTTGGCTTTGAAAAACATCATCTCCTACTAAATCTAATACAACACTGCTATTTGCACCAGTAATAACATTATCATTTACCATATCAGTTACACAAAAGCTTTTTTCTGCATCAATTATCACATCATTTACTACAATACTATTATTAGTATCCTCCGATACAACACTACACATTTGAGAAATATTCTCGTCGCATTCAGTATTAACTACTACATTATCAGTTACTTCCACATTATCATTTTTATTACATTGAACCACAGGCTCAGCAGCTTCATCGCTAATAACATTAATTACCTCGCTTACAATTACCTGATCAGTTTGAATATGGACACTGTCAGTTATCATATTACTCACATCAAATTCATTAATATGCATATCATAATCTTGTTTGTTTAAGTCGATACCAACTGACATTACTTCTCCATTAGAACAATTCCCATTTTCAATAACAACAATCATACATTTTTCATCACATTCAGCAACCACACATGGCTCTTTACAACTTTCAGAAGATGTCACACAATCGTTATCCTTACAAAATTTAATTCCGACAGCTTTACTGGATTCTAAACTAGCAACATTATCATATTTTTGAATCAAAATCCCATTATCAATTACATTGTTCTTTAAATCGAATTCATGTAATAAACCTTCATAATATTTTATGAAATCACTCGCGATTTGTTCCAAAACAGACCCCTTATATTTTTCACTCCTTTCAGCCCATGTAAAAAATCCTTTGACTAATTTACGTACTTCTAATTTGATCTTCTCAATTTCTGAATCCACTATCCCTCTATCCACTTCATTATCAAGAAAAAAATTCATTTTACCATGAGTTTCCATTATTTTATTTAAAACAGATTTATAGACTTCACCTAAATCTTCCCCAAGTTTAATGAATTTTTCATAACTGTTCTCCAATTTAAGTTTTAACTTATCTATTAATTTGTTCCTTTCAATAATCAACTCAGCTTCCAAATTCTCTCTAGTTTTAGCATATTTATAACTTATATTAACCATTCTCTTAGAACTCTCCTTATCCCATGTCGCATATTGAATACTATTTTCCACTAACCCTTGTGATAACCCCCCTATTAAATTTACCTTATTTCCAATCACCTTAATATCAACCCGCATATCCCCGATTAACCGCCAAAACTGAAATCTTTTCTCACCACTCATTTGGTCTAACACATTTTCCAAACCTTTCACTAACTTATCTACATCCCAGTTAATTTCAAAATTCTCCATGTTTAATTCTTACAAAATCACAAAAATTCTCAATTACTACGATCTAAACTGCTCTCGCTTTTTCAAACAATGGCATTCATACTTGAAAGACCAATCAACAATCGCATTCATACTAACTGATTATTATACCTCTGTACAGTACTTACATTTTCATTGTTAATCCTTTTTAAAACACTTTTCCACTGATTCTATACCTTTTATTCTTGCAAAACACTTGAATTTAAATATTCCGACACACTTTAACACGTAACACACGCAAATTTTCGATTCGCGACGCGGGATATTCTTGACTCCGCATCCTGCTTTTCCATTTGCATCTTCTTGAGGCTGCTTTAAAATTTTGGCATCTGCTTGTATCGTGCTGACCCTCGGAATAGCATCTGCTTGTATCGTGCTGACCCTCGGAAAATAGCATCTGCTTGTATCGTGATGAATCCAGCGTCTACTTGATTTCTTCTCATTTTCAGCGACAATCTGAGTTCATTTATTGCGAAGAGTTTACATACTTCCAAATCCGTCTTGCTTAGCAACACCACTTGTTAAATTCTGGCTTAAGGGTTTCCACTATGCGAGTTCCTCTTTCGGAAAATTATATTGAATTTCTGTACTTGCCAATGCTGCGATGATCTTCTCGTCTGCTCCCGTTGAAGAATATCCAAGGTCGTATTTAAATAAATGCAATATTTTGCACTTATCCTGGCAGATTCGTTGCCACTTTGCGAGGCCCCACTTATCGCTATTTTGACTGCGACAAGAAGGCTTGGCAGCCCGTTTTATTTGGCACTTGGCCCTAATATGCCTTTTAACGGTAGTCGCTACCACCTCGCCGATTATATTAATATACAGTACTTTTATTACAAAAGTTTCAATAATCTATCAGTTCGCGCAACGGATGTTGTAATATTATGTAAATGAATTTCGCTGCACTTTTGCTACAATTCACAATTTATTTTACTCAAAATTTCACATAAAAACCAATGCTGTTACTGACACAATATTCTCTACAAATTTGCATTGCTCTAGCCGCAATCAGTCTCTTCACATGTACCCCTATGCCCGCTCAAAACAGTCTCTCTCTCCATATTTAGTCTATCTACATGTTCACTCCATGCTAGCCAACGACAGACTCCTCACGCCATCTTGGCTTCTTCCTCAAGCGACCACATAACATTACAGTCCTGCCAACTTTCTCAACATAAATCCCTAAAATAACTTAAAACTACCCCATACTATACAAACTACTATGCGGGAAGACCTTTTTTACAAATGAAATTAAAAATTTATTTACAATCAATTAATAAGATGATAATAGTACTTAGTAATGACTGGTGAGTTGGGACCTCACACCCACTAGCTGAGATTCACATGAATATCCACTCCTAAGCCCATTTTACCTTTTTTCAAACTTTCCTCAGATATTTCTAATGTGGTTACGTGTAAGTCCCTCTAACTTATCTGCCATTGATCTCAAACTAACAGGTCTGTAATAGTCATCCCCTTTGTCTCCCATCTTTTATAGATAATTAATACTCATTTTCTTGTCCTCTAATAAGTAGCAAACCTCCAGATTCACTCTGAGTATTATTACAGGGCATTGTACAGTGACACATCACTCTTTTCAATACATATATGCTGAATTGACTCTCTGAAATGTTTTCTGAAATATCTCTTCAGTTCAGAAATATGTGCCTTTTTATAATTGTACCTACAATCACCTTCAATTTTGACCATGGTTTTATCCAGGTTGGTGATAACGGAAGAAATATAAAATGATCTCTTTATGTATTACAGATTGATGATGATGATGATTATTGCTTAAAAGAAAGATCACTGTGCACTGTTCCCTTTATTTTACAGTCTTTTTTTAAGTCTCCTTTTGCATTGCGAGTTGAAAAATGGCTTTCTACAGTTTTTGAACATAAAATTGTAGACAACATTAATCTTATGGTAGGTCTAGATGTGTACACATCTCTCCCATTGCATTATATATCTTGCCTCCTACATTTTCAATTTGCTTTTACAGTTCGTACTTTGGAAAAGGCAAAAGCAACAGGGAACTTTGCTGCTGAAACCAGTGAAGTATCTCTTGTTGGAAAAGCAGACTCCATATCTAGTTTTCAGCAGGAGTCAGAGTCTGACACTTCAGATTCCGAAACGTCTCACACAACACGACGCCCTAAGAAACTAAAAGTCGCTGGTCTGTAGTCTGCAGCTTGCAGTACTAATGTAAGTAATCCATTGAATTTTCTTGCATAAGTAAATACATTATTGGATATATTTCTTTTGTAGCTCATTTTATTTGTTGCAGGTGGAGTTCTCATTGGTTTGAGTTTGAAGTACTGGTACTGTGATCGATGCTTACCATACTTTTTTGGTTGAAATGAATGATAGTGAGACTGGAACATTGCATGTCACTGTACCTGAAACGAAAAGCTGATTGTGTAAGGTAGCATACCCAGATGTGTATGGATGTAAATAACAAATAATGTAATTTGATTTAAATCATTTTAAATAATAGACTGTGTTCTATAGTGTACATTGGATTATATTTGTCTTATGTGATTGAATACAATTTTATCAACCATAAAATGCACTGGAAAACTTGCCTCAACAGACATTTCACTGACCTGAACAATTTTTAAGAATAGACATGAAGATACCAATGTTTTGAAAACTTGTTTCCATCATAAAACAAATTCAGTAAAATGTTTGAAATATAAATTTAATGATTAAGGCAAGATACTTAATAATGGTAAATTTTTACGTATAGTATTTTTCATATTTTTATTTATTAACTCTTGTTGATTCTTAATTTCATACTTCCAGAAAAGAGAGAGATTGAATAACCCGAAGTATTTGACATATCCCAGGAGGAAATGTTGATTTTCAGCAAAAATGTTTTCTTTGCATAACCGTGTGCCTTATTTCAGAACATTTTTGTGCTGGTATTCTGTTGTGTAAAATTGTTTGAATTAGTTGCATGATTATTATTTCATTTTCATAGTTAAATTCAGTCATGTTGAGTGTAAAATTTGGAGGCATAATGAAGGAAGCTTTGGTTTCATTATACTCAACAGTGGCTGTTTTCTTTACAGAATTGTAGATTGTGCATAGAACTTGTAATCAGTTACTAGCCATCCAGATGATTCAGCCTAATTTTCACCTCTTTATCCATAACAGTCAAATTGCAAAGGACTGACAAACAGTATATGATTTTGGGATAGAATGAAAATGTTTTCATCAATTTTAAAACAAATTTTCTTTAAAAAGTAATTCCAGCTTGATATAATTTTGTATAGGGCTTATGTTTATTGGTTTTCTTAAAATCATGGCCTTGTAGGATATTGCCCCTTTCTTCTGGGAGATTATTTGTAATGTGGATGCATTTCTTTAAAGATCACCCACTGTTTTAAAGATTATGACAACTGTTTGCTCCTTGTAGGAGGTAAGGAAATATTTATTTAGCTTAATCACTCAGATTTATTGTTTAAATGATAGTTAATAAGTTATTTGTCATTACATTAAAAATGGATATCTAATATCCACATTTTGTTTCCTCTCTAAGACTTTGGAAAGCAGTAAAATGATAAAATTAACAACTTAGTGTTGTTTAAACTAGGTATTGAGAAGATAGGACTTCTAATAGTAGAGCATGTATTATAAATTGCTTTTAGTTCGTTTTGTTCCATTTCACGCTTTTGACTGTGGGTATTCAGGATTTGTATGGAACATGTTTGACATTTTGATTCTGCTTTGGTATAAGCACACGTTCCAGATTTGAACATGAGGATCTCTTTATTATGAATCATTGTGGGTGTTATTCCTCTGTTCATTCTGGCTGTGGTAATTTCCTTAAAACACCATTATAAATAAATATTTATTTTTTTAAAGTTTGTCATTGATTTCTTTTATAAAAGGAGTCTAATGTCTTAATGCGAAATATAATTTTTATTCTCTTATGTTTCCAATATCATTTGTATGTTTGACAATGTATACAATTTCTTTTTGTGTTGGTATTTTGTGAGAAGTCAGTTTTCAAGGTTGTGTGTTATACCACTTTTAGGATTTACATTTGTTGTAACATTTTACAATTATAATTTTATCATTTTCATTTAAGAAAGCTACTTGTTGAAAAATATACTGCATATCTGGTTTCCACAACTATGTGAAAGGTTTAGATTACATTTGTTGCCTCATGTTAGCGCTACAGTTTCTCTTACATTTTATTTTATACTACCTTGTTGGAAACCACCAGGAAATTGCATGTGATGTTGATGATAGCATTATCTTAATACTGTAAGTTTAAATACTTACAGGAGAATATATAAATATTATTGTTTTAAAATGCATGCAAGAGGAATGAAATGTTTATGCTGATGGCAACATTTGACTTGTTGGTAATTCAATTGTTGCTGTATTTATTCAGTTTCATAAGCTAAAATAACATATGTTTTTACATCTTGTGTGGAACTGTTGGGATGATAGTAATTCATGTTTTATGTTTTGAAGAGTATTATTGAATCACAGTATTTTATTTCTGCTTATATTTCTTTTATAAATTTCTAAAAGGACTTAAATGCCTTACTGCATACCTTGAAAACGAATGGAATATTGCAAAATCTTGAGACATTTACATGACTAATTGTTTTCTCATGATTACTTTTACAAAGAGTATAATAATGGTAAAAAGAATAAATTCTCAACACATACTGAATCCTCAATGTAAAATCATGACTACAGATATCGAGGTGCATGTGAAAATGCACTGTTAACTTCTTGCAGAGTGGTAACATATATCATAAGATAGGCAGAACTAATACTGGAGATTCTACAGTCTTCTATCAGAAGATTATATGAGATATCAGTTATATAAAGCAATACCTCCTTAACTGTACATAACTTCTTGCTGTGAAGAAGGGAACTGATTAAATATATGATTTTTTTTTTAAAAAAATACAAATAATTAATACCATTACGTATGGTATGGTGATATTTCAAATACAATCAGAAATACAGTTTAGTGAAAAGTGCATTAAAAGAAGAAAAAATTGTTTTTCATTTATTTAAGGGTAAGTATGTTTCAGATACTTTTTTCAGACTGTGCCCAGTTATACTGTGTCAAAGTTGTTTTTGTGAAGACAGTTTACATGTATAATAAGTGTTGTTAGATATTTCCGTTTCCTGCATCTAGAGGCAGATACAATTTACTTGGTAATACTTAATCACCTCCCTATGACATTTTTTGTTGTCTTTATGCTGTGTTTTACTTGCGACACAAAAAATCTTTTTGAAGAAATCATTCCATTGCATAAAATTAATAGAGATTAATTTTCTTTGTAAATAAAGTGTGTTGTCATTATCGTTTGTTTTGATTTTGCCAGCATCCATTGCTTATTAATGAAATAGTGTTGCAACTAACTAATCAGTAAAATCAGAAATATACAAGTTATTTTTGTTATTTGATTCATTCTCTGACAAATGATATTGGCAATACTATGATATCTGAGGCACTGAAATTCTAAGGATTTGATCGTTGATTCTTATAGTTCTCGAAGAGACAAATCGGAAATGAAGAACTTTTTTTTTTGGTATCTTGCTTAGTTTCCGAGATATCACATCTTAATGAAAGGGAATTATGCACTTCACTACTACTTATTATCTAAGAAATATGTGTTGTTACCTGTTTAAAATTACAAACCCAGAAAAGACACAAAAAACAATCAGTAATAAGTCACGCTCAGTGATACCATATTGTACCATAATTTCTGTAACACATACGATGTTAATAATGTAAGTCATTGCGCATGTCTGACAATCTTTTGGGAATTGAAAAAAAAAAACTTCTTTTGGAGTATTTAGTTTGATATATTTTTATCATAATGAACAAAGAATCAGAATTAAGGTTGCCGTTAATAAATACAAATTTATAGCACCTTAATGTAGAAGTAACTACTTCAATTATCAACTGTCACCATAACAACATTCTTGTCAATATAGTAAAACTCATAACATTTCTTCGTAATCTTTCTTCTTCCGAAATGTGTGAAAAACATCCACTGCCACATCCACTATCGGACAGTTTTAATATATAGACGACATTTTCCTTCTGGTCCAGGATACAACAACCTAACTGCAATCGTCTCACGCAGGGATCTCACAGATGTGTATAGATGACGTTTTACTTCTGGTACAGGCTGTATTACAACCTAACCGCAATTGCTTTATGCACAGACCTCACAGTTATGATATTTTCCTTCTGGTCCAGGCTGCGTTCCAACCTAGCCGTAATGACCTTATGCACGGACCTCACAGATGTGAATAGACAACATTTATCTTCAGATTCAGGCCGCATTCCAACCTAACCGCTGCCACTTTACACACGGCCCTCACAGACGTGAATACAATGCAGAAGTTGTCCAGGAAGAATTGGAGGCGACTTTTTCCTACTGGTCCATTTTAGATGAAATAACTAGAAGGTGGATGTTCATGACATACTTCCTTGACTAATTTACCAAAGTTTATTATTTTACATGTTAGTGATTAACTCTGTCCTAACAACTCGGAGCCATTTGTCACTATATCTAATTATTTTCATTGTAACAGGTTTGCAGCCATGCAAGATATGTAAAATTAATAATATCCTAATTAGTATAGCTTGTAACATTACATTGGGCTTGCAATCTTTGTTTAATGATTATCGGTATAAAGATCGATTATCGATATGCCGCGAGAGACTAACCTCTGTGGCAGAGCAGTAGTAAGTCAAGTGTTAACGGTGGCGGGAACAGTGTGTGGCGGCGTGTACATGTTTTTGGTACATTCGGAAAAGCATTCTCGGGCACTTGGATACGGAAATCGTGCGTCCGCGTCGGTAAAGGTAATTTGGCAGGACGTCGATTCCGTGAAACCCGCCATACAGTGAAAAGTACACCTACACAGATTTAGAGAACAGTGAAAGTGTTATAGTGAACTAGCAATTGTTATGTGAACATTCAATATGCTTCTTATTGATGAGAAGTAGTTCGTTAATCAACTTTTCACTCAATAAGAATCTGTAGTCTTCGGATAAGTATTATTTAATGAATTCCAGTTGGTGGTCAGAGTACTAGTGTATAGTACAAACTATTGGAATAAAACAAGTGTTGTTATTGGTATTCCCGATGTATGTGTGTATCATTTTATATTTCTAGTACTTTAGACTAACCTCTGGTGGCGACTGTGATTAAAGAATAAACTGCGAAGTACCGATACCTACATTAGACAGGTTAATTGATAATACTGTGGGCAGAACTTTCAGTATAAATTTAAAACTGACTATTAAATTAACCAAGTGAAAACCTTGTAATTTTACATGGCGCACGTGAAATGGACTTGGGTTTGAAGTTGGTTAAAGTGAAGAAATAAAAACCAGCGGAAAACGCAAACTTTGAGTGAAAAAGTGAAACGAAAAACAACAATACAGTACGTGTATCGCATGTATTGGATCGAATACATTGTTAAGTGCAGTGGTTGCGGAACTGAGTGCAAAGAAGTTACGAGAGAAAGAGACAGCATTGCTAACCAAAGGCTAACATTACGGAGGTAAAGTCAACGACAAAGAGGAAGAACTACATTTCGCGGCGCAGTAGGACAACGCGGAAGGAGACGAAGAGGAACTACATCTTGCGGTGCAGTAGGACGACGCAGAAGGAGACGAAGAGGAACTACATCTCGCGGCGCAGTGGTACATCGCGGAGGGAGACTGTAGCGGAACTGTCTTCCGCAGATAAGAAGACACCGAACAGGCAATCTAAAATAAGTTCGGCCGCGGAAAAGTTTAAATTCCTAATTTTTTGAAAGATAATTTTTTTTTAGCGCCGGGTAGTATTCACACCGAGCTTCATAGGTACCATAAGAGCAATGTACCATTAAATTGAACCGTAATTCGCGAATAAATAAATATTTAACAGGAAGAAAAATTATAAATATTTGTTTAAATGCATGCTTACTAGTTTTCAGTCTAAAGTTTTCAGTTTTGTTTTGGAAAAAAATATTTTGGCAGAGTAACTTCGGTAATCGAAATCATTTTCGCGTTTGGAATCTTTTTGTTTATATGTTTTGTTTTGCATGCAATATTACAGGTTGCCAGCCTGTGAGCTACCAGGGTGGTGTAAAGCATATGAAGCTTACACCCACAGCAGCAATCACCAGTAATTAATTCCTACATTTCGATGTGAGTGATGTGTTATTATCAGCTATTCCTGATGGGAGCAGAGTAGCAGCCAGGATTACTGAAGATCCACGTTGCATGCCTCCTTGCAAGTTTGTTTATGTTTGAAATATTACTGTTCATCTGCGTTGTACTGGTTGATTTGTTGGTCTATCGGCGTTTGAGGGTGAAGCTTGAGTTGTGTTGCTTTTGATGTCAGTGGGACAAGCTGTGTGTATTTAGTTACTGGTTTCTTTGTTTTGATTTTGAGCGTGGGTAACCTAGTGGCTTTAAACCCTCCACCCACTCCACCTTTTACTTTCGAATTCTGCGTAATTTTTTCCTTGGTCTGTGAAAATGAATACTGAGGAAACTTTTGTGGAAGGAACAAGAGAGCAGACCGAGGAAGTGCCTGTTAAGGAAATGTTTATGCAGTTGATGAACCAGATGAACCACTCCTTTGCTGAGAATCTCAAGGCTTTAAAGACAGAAAATGCGGAAAGAAGCGAGGCTTTGGAAGAGAAACTTAACCACGCCTTTGCTGAAAGTATCAATGCGTTAAAGACAGAAAATGCGGAGAGAAGTCACTCTTTGGAAGAGAAGCTCAAGGAGTTGAAGATAGAAAACACTGAGAATTTTAAAGCCATACATGAAGAGAACCGAACTGTTCAGGAGAACTTAAGGGCTGTACAGGACAACATCAGGGCAGAAATAGAAGAGAAAGGGAAAGCCCTCCGAGAAGATATTACTAGAGATTTGGGTGAAAGGCTTATACAAATAAGAGGAGAGATGGAACAACTGCAACTGAAGTGTGTCTTAAAAGGAGAAGAAACCAAGGCAGAAGTGGAACATTTTAAACAGGGAATGGCGTTGGAAGTAGGACTCACTCAGCAACGAGTTGAAGTCATTGAAAACAAGATGGGGTATCAAGATCTTAAATTAAAAGCCATGGGAGAGGACTTGAAAGTGTGTGAAGAGAATGTAGAAGAAGCACAAAAAGAAGTTGTGGACTGACAAAATCAATTACCTTGCGGAAGGGATAGAAAAAGTGAAACTGGCCGCCTGTTGTGAAATAGAGAATAAAATAAGCCAAAAGGTGCCCGCCATAAAACAAGAAGTAGAGGGGAACTTGAAGACCCAAGTGTTGGGGGCAGTTAGAGAAGAAATGAGCAAGTTTCAAGGAATTCTTACTAACCCTTTCTAGCCAGGATACCCACTAGAGGAAAAGCGCGAACTCCAGAAATTTGATGACTCAGGAAAGCTGCACCCAGTAGATTTTCTGGACAATTTTGAAACTACCCACCATTCCAAGTCGCTCTGGATGATCAAAGAATACGGATGGTTCACGAACACATGAGAGGAAGAGCACGCCTATGGGTTTTCAGAGGAATTCACTACCTACCAACGCTTCAGAGAAGAGTTTCTTCGACACTTTTGGTCGGTGGAAAGGCAGGTAGCCGTCAAGTCTGAACTGATGCATGGTGAGCCCTACTCGCCAGGAAATGAAACACAACAAGACTTCTTCCTACGATGTCTAGCTAAGTGCCATCACCTCGACCGGCCATATAGCGAGGCGGAGTATGTTGAGATAATCATGGCCAGGCTACCAGAGTCAACGCAGCTGATTTTCGCCAGTCACAGAATAAACAATGTCACTGAGGCGATCGAAATGTTAGGGAGGCTGGATGCACAAGAGAAGAGAATGGGAAGGAAAAGACCAAGAGAGCGAGAGAACCGAAATGAATCACGCGACAGAGGAAGGAGAGAGAACCATAACCAACAAAGAAATGAAATGGGCAACGGTCATCAATATTGGAGGAGAGGACAAGACAATAGGGGCCGCGGGAGGAGCAATTTTAACTTCAGACGGGAGCAAGAGCAAGAAAGGGGTCGTAGTAGAGAACGGAAGCAACAGGACAGTGACCAAAGAACCCGGCAAGACGATAAACCAAAAACCAATAACAATCCTTCTAAAGGAAAGCGTGACACGGAAAACTGCTAGCTGCCACTGTTTGGTCCGACCAGGGCAGAACAAGTCGTCGGACCACCAAAAGAAGCTTCAAGGGAGAGAGAAGCTCCACCTCTCCTACATAAAGGAAAACGGCTAATCACAAGGAGAGGGGCTGAATTTATTGTTCATGCAGAAGAATCCATCAACGGTCAGGGACAAGTGGTGACTGGACTATCGGGATCTATGTTTACCAAGCAAGAGGGAGTGGAGTCTTGTAAATTTGCAGAGATTGGAGAATTTTGGCAACTCTGTAAGGAAACAAATGATTCTGTCGTTAGGTTGGAGGATGATTCAACGGAGGAAGATGTTGAACCACCATTTGAAGAGGACTACAATGAGAGCCTCTATACTTTCGGTGATAGAGGGATGGTACTGATCTGTAAGGAAAACAGCAGCTGTCAGAGAAACGAAGAGTCTAGGTCGGCGAACATAGTAAAGACCATGGAAGGGGTAGACATTAAAGACACAGAAGAAGAAGAGGAGGAAGAGAGGGGAACAGAAGAGGAAGAAGAGTATAGTACGTTGGGAGAGTATGAGCAGATTCGTTTTGGCAACTGATGACCCTATCAAGCACATCCTTAGATCAGACGACTTTAATCTTGAAGATGGGCAACTGATCAGCATTGAGGTGGAAGGGGTGATATCCACGACAAACGGTCAACTGACAGTGGAAAACACCAACGTCATAAGGTGGAAAGAACCCAATTTCAACTGGGAGAGAGATAAACAGACGAAGAAAAATAGGAGTGAAGAAAAGAAAGGTGATACTAGGCAGCAGAAACGGAGAAGGGGAGAGTTCGAGCAGAGAAATACCTGTAAGTTCAGTGTACCTTAGTGATCCCAGGCAAGACCTCATAGAAGAGGATAATCAGTTGAAGCAAAGGATATTCAGGGTACCAACTGTAGAAATAGAAGTATTAGGGAAGAAGATCAAGGCGATAATTGATACTGGGGCCGAAGTTTCATGTATATCAGAGACCCTATACAAGGAGCTCGCAGAGGAACAGGATTTTGAGTATTGGCCTACAAACACCATCGCGATAGTGCCAGCGACTGGAAGAAAGAGTAAAAAGTAACGATACAGATTTTATTGGTAGGAAAAGTGAGTGGGCAGGAAGTTGGAATCCACATGTATATTGTACCCAATCTCAATATTGACTGCATCATTGGTGTGGATTGGATCATACCAACAGATACCATATTGCACTGTGGGAAAGGGTATATGGAATTTTACACCGAGGGGAAGAAATGCCGAGCAGAAATTGGAAATGCTAAGAAAGAGACTGAAGAGAGTTTTACCGGTATCCAGTTAGACTATACTGAACTGGAAGATGACACCGAAGAGGAGGAGGATGCGGGATGGAAAGCGGGAGAAGGCGAGGAAGAAAGCAACAAGGAAGAAAGGAGAATTGATCATCCAGAAGGGGGAGAATTTGGTATATGTCCGTGGGATATACAAGAACACTTCGAGAATGTTTTTTTCTGACAAACCCGGACTGGTAAAAGGCTACCAGTGCCATTTCAAGGTGAAAGAAGAGAAACCGTTTTCCATAAAGCCGTACCCAATTCCACTGGCGAAAAGGGACAAAGTGAGGGAAGAATTGGAACGCATGGAAAGTTGGGGAATCATCGAGAGATCGCAAAGCGAATATGCAAAGTCGACTCGTAGTGGTGACAAAAGCGGACCAGTCCATCAGATTAGTGCTTGATGCAAGAGCACTAAACAAGATTTTAGTCTCGGAGAGAGATCACCCTGAGAGAGTGGATGATTTGCTACAAAAATTTCATGGGGTGAAATACTTATCATCTCTTGATCTTACCTCATCCTATTGGCAGATTCCCATTCAGAAAGAGTCTAGGAAGTACACAGCATTAGATTCGAAGGAAGATGTTATCAGTTTAAGGTACTTCCATTTGGATTGAATAACTCTGTAGCCCATTTCATAAGAGCTCTGGACCAATTACTTGGTAAAGAGTGAGGGAGAGAGTACAGGTTTACGTTGACGAATAATTATTGCAACCAGTACGATCGAGGAACACTGGGAGCTGTTGAGAGAAGTCCTGACGGCGATACAGAAGGCGGGAATGACATTGAAGAAGAAGAAATGCATCTTTCTACGGTCACGCTTGAAGTTTCTGGGACATGTGATCACCCCGGAAGGAATTCTGGTGGATGATTCGAGGTTGGAGGCTATTCAGAAGTTTCCTCGACCTACTAACAAAACGCAACTCAAGAGCTTCTTAGGTTTATGTGGCTTCTACAGGAAGTTTATACCGGAGCAACAGTTAAACAGTCCGAATCTAAGGAAACTGGATCAGAAGAATTCAGTTTGGAAATGGACAGACGAATGTGAAAAAGACTTCTGTGACATTAAGCAAGCACTGGCCCAAAAGAGGATTCTGTCATACCCCAATTGGGATTGGACCTTTGTTTGGCCACCGATAGTTCGCATTATGGTTTAGGTGCCGAAATCTTCCAGGAGAAGGAAGTAAATGGACTGAAGGACCATACGATTGCTTTCGCAAGTAGAATGCTCAATGCCCGAAATGAGATATTGTATAACGGAGAAGGAGGCATTGGCTATTGTCTGGAGTTTTCAGAAATTCCGACATCTCTTCTAGGGAGAAAAATAATTATCCATACTGACCATAGGGCCCTGTCGTTTCTGATGAATTGTAGACTGACTCACGGTAGATTAACTCGCTGGGCGCTGTTACTCCAAGAGTTCCAATTTGACATCAAATACGTCCAGGGAAGGAAAACTAGTGGCAGATTGTTTGTCCAGACTCCCTGTTGGAATGCCGGAGGACCGCGGGACCACCCAGTCAATTCAAGAAGCAGCCCTTCATTATCTGGAAGGGGTTCCTCAGGAAGGCAAGGTCGTCAAATGGATGAGAGAAATGAGTGTCCAACAAAGAGAAGGATGAAGGATGGAGAGAGGTCATCGAGGCCCTTGAAGAAGAAGTGACAATCGATATTGAAGAAACACTACTGCCTTCATAAAGGGATACTGTTCTATAGAAAAGCAGAGGATAAAAAGGAGTGGAAAGTGTGTGTACCGGAACACTGTGTCGATGAGTGGATTAGATATCACCATCTCAGCTATGGACACTATGGAGCGAGTAAATGCTCACTTATAATGAGAGAACATTGTTATTTTGGGAATTAGAAAGAAGAGTAGCAAGGTTTTGTCAACATGTGAAACGTGTCAGAAAGTCAAGGTGGACACCGTATTGAGAATGGGAAGGATGAAAAGTATAATTCCGTCAAGACCTCACGAGTTGATATCAGTTGACTTATATGGACCATTGCCTGCATCCAGGGGAGGAGTCACTACTATTTTGTTGTTATAGATGCCTTTACCAAGTATGTGAAGCTCTATCCAGTCAAGAAAGCATCTACAAAGGTTCTTTTAGGCAAGATACTTACCCACTTACCCACGGTGGGGAAGCCGAAGCAGATACTGTCCGATAATGGACCACAATTCTCTAACAAGAAGTGGAAGGAGAAGGAATAGAAGTGGTGAAAACCTCATTCTTCCACCCTCAAGGAAATATGTAGAAAGGGTGATGGGAGAAATCGGGAAGTGGTTTAGAATCTACTGTCAACATAGCCACAAAAGTTGGGCACAGCAGGTAGAAAAGTTTGAAGAGGTGATGAATACTATTCCTCATGGATCAACCAAAGTTACTCCGTTCGAATTGATGTTTCAAGAACCAGTTCCAAGGATTATTACCAAATATGTCAATTTTCCTGACGGGATGACAGTGGATTTCCAACAGAAAATTGAAGAAGCCAAGAAGGTGTTAGTTGAGAAAGCCAAGGCACGGCAAATGAGACATAACAAGAAAGGGAAAGTGACAACATACCAGGCGGGAGACTTAGTGCTCATTCAAACACATTTTAAGTCTTCCGCTATCAACCACGAAATAAAGAAATTCAAGATACTCTACGAGGGGCCGTATAGGGTGAGGGAGAGTCCCAGAGAGAACGCCTACACCCTTGAACACCCCAAAGATGGAAAGTTAAAGGGGACTTATAATGTTATATCCCTAAAACCTTTCAAGACTACAGCCCAGGGTGGGGGAAGAGAAGGGAGTGCCTAGGGGTGACGTGCATCCTGAACACCCCATGAAACCCTCCAACCCCATTTTGTAAATAGTTTAGGTTGTAAATAAGTTATCTTTTTTTTTCTCTGTTTATATGTATCTTAGTTGTTAGGTTGTTTTCAAGTTGACCAACTCATTACTGTACTGCACACGTGTCGGGAGGTCGATGACCTTTATCGCCAACGGGCATTTCTTTTCCTTGTGAACCATAAAACTAATGTAAGAAGCTCGGTGGTGATATTAACCCGGTGGCTAGTGGCCTAGTCGTGCACTCTCTAGGTCCTTGCAGTAGGCCGTATACAGTGACGAAGTGAGTGGCCCCATAACCAGCGTGTGAATTTCATTTTTTTTCTTTTTGTGTGTTGCAATTTGTGTTAAAGGTTAAGTTTGGGAACGAACAGCTGACTCTATAACAGCAATGAAGGACATTGTGCTTTGAAAGAGAACCAGTTGGCTATTTTGTATGTACAACTGTTTGTCTATGCCATATGAAATTTGTATCTGCTTCTTTAATGTCGATGTAACCATGAAAATGTAATTTTTGTTTGAGGAGTACCGACCACCAACTACATTGTACAAGAGTGTAATTGTGTATGTGAATTTGTACCTATGAGCAGTAAGTTAACTACCCAATCACACCTCGACTGTTTGTCGGTTTCTGTTTAAATTGTTCACTGCTTGTTCACATTTGTAAACAGTTGTAACATTACATTGGGCTTGCAATCTTTGTTTAATGATTATCGGTATAAATATCGATTATCGATATGCCGCGAGAGACTAACCTCTGTGGCAGAGCAGTAGTAAGTCAAGTGTTAACGGTGGCGGGAACAGTGTGTGGCGGCGTGTACATGTTTGGTACATTCGGAAAAGCATTCTCGGGCACTTGGATACGGAAATCGTGCGTCCGTGTCGGTAAATGTAATTTGGCAGGACGTCGATTCCGTGAAACCCGCCATACAGTGAAAAGTACACCTACACAGATTTAGAGAACAGTGAAAGTGTTATAGTGAACTAGCAACTGTTATCTGAACATTCAATATGCTTCTTATTGATGAGAAGTAGTTCGTTAATCAACTTTTCACTCAATAAGAATCTGTAGTCTTCGGATAAGTATTAATTTAATGAATTCCAGTTGGTGGTCAGAGTACTAGTGTATGGTACAAACTATTGGATAAAACGAGTGTTGTTATTGGTATTCCCGATGGTAATGTGTGTATCATTTTATATTTCTAGTTACTTTAGACTAACCTCTGGTGGCGACTGTGATTAAAGAATAACTACGAAGTACCGATACCTACATTAGACAGGTCAATTGATACTACTGTGAGCAGAACTTTCAGTATAAATTTAAACTGACTATTAAATTAACCAAGTGTAAAACCTTGTAATTTTACAAGCTATATCTGAGGTAGAATATCATATGGTACATCATGGCAGCACTCAGTGCTATTTAGTACTGAATGTTTTTTTCTGCCGTTTCTGGGTCTGTTTACAGAACATGCATACGAAATGCATTTTTTTTAATGGAAAAATTATATCTAAAATATATCTAGACAGTGTGACTGTGGTGTCATGAATAACTTTTTTCATGCCTGACTAACAAATAGCAATTAATTTTCATTGTGAACAAGGTATTACTATCTCATAATTCACGTAATACTTGTCGAAATTATTATAACTCCTTTTGTGATATGTTTCTGATTCGTCTCAATAATCTGTACCATATAACGCTTTTAGCCACAGTGTAGTACCTTAAGATTGTTGTGTGTTGGAAGACTGGAAATATGTGTGTCATTTCTGGTTTGGAAGAATGAATTTAAAGTTTGTGATAAGAGGGGAGCAATTCCATTTTTCAGTTCTATGCCTCTAAGACAGACTTTTTTTTTTAGATGAAGTTAGCTTCTACCTTTTGATGAATAGTGTGTGGTTTGCTTGAAACATTATGCATTTTTTTTTTAATATAGATAATATCACTTTTTGCTTTAAACTTTCATCCCTTTTGTTGGGACTGAAATGGTTTAGTGGATGACATATATTGAAGTAGTGAATTTTCACTATTGTTCATGGCCATGATGATATCTGTGATATAGTTGTGCTTAGAGCAAAAGTTAATCCTTTGATAGAAAACCACATGAAGACATTCAAAGTTACCACCTCCGCCCGCAGAGTATTAAATGAACTTCTATGCCATCTGAGTTGAGTAGTGATAAATATTATAATAATTGAATGTCACATTGTGACTATAAATTCCAGTAATAGAACTAATTAACTGGTTTGGTATCTGTGAGTGGTAAGTTGAAATAAATGTATTACTTCTACTCTTGAGGGACAGACTAAAATATATAGATTTGACAAGACAACAGATATAGAAGTGAAGTTAGGCTGGTATATAACCAATGAATGTAAAGAATAATTTCAAAGTAGCAATAGTAGTATATTCACTCCAAATAGTAAATATCCATTCAGCAAATGGTTCACATTAGAACTGTTGATGGGACAGTTAACATACAAACCTTTTGCTACAGGAGATTGATGTTGGCATACCAAAAAAAGCCTAGAAATACTGTCATGTTTGCTTCATCACTAATTGTGTCATTTGAGAAATGAAACTGCAATGCTGTAGTATTGTATACATTATTTTATTACTCTTGTGGTATGAAAGAAATTTAGCCAAAAAACTGTTGTCAGAAAAGGATTCTTTTCAAACCATATCTATTTCTACATTTTAAGATTTGTCATTTTAAAATATTCAGCTTATGTGTAATAGTAGTACTTATAATTTTATTTATCAAGAATATACTTGCTATAGTAATTTATTATAGCTATGATTACAGAACCATTACTAAAATCAGTTTCAAAACTAAATATATATATAGTATTGTTATAATTGCTAACTGTTCTTTATACACAGGCCACAAATAAACATGAGAGGTAAAGGTTTCGTTAAATGAAATACTAGACAAGGTCATCTCTGATGGTTTTGGGGTGTACTGCAAAGGTAAAGGAGGAACTGATTTACAGGTACTACTACCAAACTGAGCATGCTGCTGAGTGGTAATCCTCTGGCCACGCATTCAGGAGGACGTCCGTTCGAATCCCCATCTGGGCATCCAGATTTGGGGTTTCCATGGTTTCCCCAAATCAGTCCAGGGAAATTCTGGGAAGCTTCTTTCAAAAGGCCATAGCCAAATTCCTTCCCATTCCTTGTTCCCAGTCCTTTCCCGCCTCTAAGTACCTTGATGTCAATGTGGCATAAAGCCATAACCAAGAGAAAAAAATACTGCCACCATTCACTGGTTTTAATAGATCATCGTTATGATTTGCTGGGATGAGCCTTCTTTGAAGATACAAAAAGAAAATTGGCGCTTACTGTAGTGGAAGAATGAATAATGTTTTGGTAGATTTTAAATAAATATTCAAAGGTTAAGCATATAATGGTCATTATGGGTGAAGAGGGAAGCTTATATTTATCAGGTGAGAACTGGGATCGAAATGATGGCTGACCATGCGATGTCACAATGTAAATATTCTGCAAGACAACTAGGAAAATTCACCCAACTCTGCTGCTGCAGGTAGGCATATGTGATTAAAGAAACTGTCAAAATTTTAATCAAAACTGAAATAGGCTACTGTTTGTGTAAATTGTAACAATAAAAAGCATTGGAGGATAGTGGACCATAATGAGTGATTAAGATTGCAGTGCTCTCTTTTGACCGACCAGATGGTTCAGTATTACGCTACACCTATTCGATGCAGAGCTGTCAAATGAAGTGGAAACGTGCAAACAAGTGTTTGTATACCTCACCGACGTCAAAAGGTGCAATATCGGTTTGTGAATTAATTCCAATGTGGCAAAATGATTGGTCTTCAGGAAACTGGTTTGTCGTACTATGACATTGCGGCTTGTAACATTCGTGTTGCCAGGACAGTGATGCATGTGTAGAACCAGTGGATAGATGAGGGTCATACACAACGATATGTTGGTACTGCACAACATAATTTACCACAGTGCGTGATGACTTCGCATGATCGTAATCGACAGGCTACCTTTGTCCATAGTTCTGCGTCAGTGTTACGGCACTAGAGGGGTGTGGAAATGTGTGTTTGGACAATTGGATGCGGGGTTCTGGGCTTGTTGTACGTGTGTCATTGTGTAGGCTGCCAGAAACTATCAACCCCCGATACTGCAATGGGCATGTGAACGCCGTCAATTATGTGCTGATTGGTAAAATGTAGTTTTCGACGTGTCCCACTTCAGCTTGTCCTAATGATGACCGCATACCATGGTGAACGCAATTGGTCAGACTGCATTTTTGGGCGGCATTGTGGACAAACTGCAAGTGTGATGGTTTGGGCTGCGCCTTGCGAAATCTCCTCCTAGTAATTGGGGGAAAGATTTTAAAACCTGATAGACAGCCACTCCGGGAGGCAGTTCCACATGTCTTATTTCAGCAGGACAATACTGGTCAAACTTGGCGAGGAATGTGCAAGCCTTCTTCGAAGAACTTCGAGTACCTCTGCTTCTTTGGCCTTCACGTTTGCCTGACATTTCGCTCGTCGAACATTTCTGTGATACGGTAGATCGTCAGCTAGTTCGTTTTGATCCTTCTGCAGCCACTGTCGATTCGTCTATAAGCCGCATGGAAGTGTGTTCCCCAGCAGCATATCCAGGCACTCCTTGATTCCATGCCACCTCTCAGAGTATGTGGGCGGGGTCTAATTATGACTTACAGTTGGTGCCATTGGGGAATCGACCTACTTGCTGGCTAAACATCTCTCTGTGAAGAAGTGCTCACCGCGTGCAGAATTTGTCTGCACGCTAAAAGTATTACGACTGCCATCAAATGAGAAGGGTCCCTCTACGAGATACGCAGGAGTTGCTCAGACAGTTTTGACGTGTTCTCCACTGTCGCCAGTATGTTAATGAAACATTTAGAGGATATAACACTGCTAAGTGTGGAATTGCAACCGAATTACTTTTACTGATACGTATGCGTACTGTCGTCTTATGGCCACACAAAAGAGAAAAAACAGACGATTTCCTTAAAAAATCTGAATGGAATACATAAATTATCAAATTTGCGATGGAGTTTAAGTAAGAGGGTTGCCTTCTATTTCAGATCATTTTGGTTAGAATGAATATTGGTGGCACACTATGACACTGTGTGTGTAGGAAACCAACCCATACCGACGTTATACCTCAGCGCAGTTAAGTGTTATGAACTCTTGTGGACAGAGCCATCTATGATGCAGTAAAGTCTTCCAGCGGAGCTAAACCAATTTGCGACGTATGTTTCACTTGAAGTGATACAGCGAAGCCTAGGTCAACTTGGACTTTCGTAACAAAGACAAGAGGAAAGCAGGCAAAAGGCTGAACAAAAAGCCTTTTTACCCTTTACTTCGGCAAAAAATCGCCAGATGTTCGACAAAGCTGGTATGGACATTTTCTTCCGTTTACCCAGGAAAATAAAGGATTTATTACGCAGTGCAAAGAATGGTTTGGGTGTCAGATATTTTGGTATTTCAAATGTGGGCAGGCGGTAAGCTGTTTTTCAGCGCTGTAAGGAGCATGCAAATTGCCTGGGCCAAGTGACAAAGTCTCTATGTGTGTTGCACAGCACAGCATAGAAGAGAGACTGGTTTGATTTCGAGGCGAAACGAATATTAGTCTACGCAGAAGGTTCTGGAAGAGCGTGATTGAGGAAGCTTTAGAGATTCGACTCGTGGAAGACGTTCTAAAGAGGGACATTGGGTATCACCTTAGCGCAGCTGACTCCAATTTTTAGTCAATCGAGAGTGACGAGATAGAGTTTCCAAGATCGTGCGAGAATTCTTTATGAACCCCTCCACTAGTATCCACGCCCCCTGCCCGTATCTTCCTACTATGCATGGAGAGGCGATCGGTGCACGTGACTATAACCTCAGTGGCTGCTGTTGTATGTCATGGACTATATAAGGGCAGCCGCTCCAGGAACGCGACACTTCACAGCAAGATGAAGTCTGAGAATTACTTGGAAACGTCGCATCAAATTGACGCGCTTCCCGGGTGGTGGGCCATATACATTTTTTTTATACAAGTTATTTTTAAATACATCAGTGAAGGAAATAGAGCAGAGCACAATGGGGACCAAACATGTTGGATATCTTCCTAATAAAGCCTTATGAGAACCTTGTGGGATATCGGAGTAACTTAACGCAGTGGTTCTCAGTTTCCTTTTGGCCACGGAACCCTACTGATCATACATTTTTTGGCTGATCCCCATTTTTATAAGTGTAAGCTGAAAAACCGGTCTCTCATCGGTAAGTCGTCACAAACGGAAGCAGAACCATGATACTCTACTCACAGCGTGGTTATGACTTTTCAGCGAACATTTTATTTAAATCTCGGACGGAACCCCAGGGTTCCGTGGACCACCATTTGGGAACCGCTGACTTAGGGCACAAATAATACTAGAGGGATCCATGAACTGTGAGTGATTTTAGGTAATTTTAAACAGGCGAATATTTCAGGGAAAGGTGCAAAATATGGAAAGAGATCATCAATTAGTACAATTGAAACTAGTTCCGAACAGAAAAAAGAAACTGCAAGGTTATCACCAGGCTTTAGGGAAGATACCCATCGTATTATGCTTCATGTGCTACGAATCAGGAAGGAATGTTCGTGAAATCTTCAGGAAGTAGGGGTGGATCGGATTAATCGAGGATATTTCTTTGCAAAGCCACTACGATTGAGTTCTAACCAGGGGCTTAGCTAGCTGGTGCCGGGGACCTCAAGCCCAGGGGTCCCCCAAGTGCAAAATAGGTCGCCCATCTGGCCTGAGGGTCCAAAATATATTTTTGTACCGGAACCCTTGTTAACCTAGCTACGCCACTGGTTCTGACATCACTTTCATCCGTATTCGCCAATGCCTACGGCCACAAATAAACTGTCCGCATCTACAACTAACTACCAACAATCATTTAAAATTTACGTCGGTTGAAACTAAGTATGATGGATTTCTATCACATCCCTCTCAATACCGCCTGTATAGATTGATAAACTACGCAGTGTGTATAAACGTTGAGCTGTTACAACCCATTTCGTTGTAGTAGGTATTGAATTCTAACTATAGATTTTCCCATGTTCTGACTAGTTCGTTGAATTTTTGACGGACCTATCGGAAAAATATAATTATTGAATGGACTTTGGTGCATACTGCGAAAGGAAATATTTATTTTTATTAGCGCCAGATTTTTTTTTCCAGTGGGCTATCTCAAAGAACGTTAGAAGAGTATTGCATGGCGGTGATCAAAATAAAAATGTTCTACCATCAGGATCTTTTGGGATATTATTAATTGGTACCACATTTTTTACTTTTTGAGAAATTTTCCCAAGAAAAATTTAATACTGAAGCCAGTGGACAAAGAGGCAGAAAATAAGGTTTTTAGGTGATGATGATAATAAACCCATGCAGAAAATGCTGTTTTATACAATCTGCTTATCCAAACACATGATCTACGTAGACTTTAACCGTAGCTATTGAGTGCTGCATTACTAGAAAGGCAGAACTACAAATATGAAACTGAAATATTTTCAAGGCAAACGGAAATTGTTAAAAAATGGTCCAAAAGCACATCAGCTATTTTTATTTTTTGCGAAATATTTTGACAAACATGAAAGCTATGACTGCACAACGATTGCGTAACTTGGAATTTTAAACTTAACTAGCCAAATATCTGCACAGAATGGGTCGGTCTTTTGTCGCTAGCGGCGAAGGCCGTCCCGAGGGCACGTCGACGCTTAAAACTGGTATTGGAGTCGGCATATTGTCATGCTCAAACTATGTCACATTAACTTCAGCCCACAGAGTAATATTCCACTCCTCGGACCCAGAAACTGTTGAGAAAGGTAGTTATACTTTCAATGAGACTTCAATTTATATATACATGTCGCGTGCCAGCCAGTGAATTGCGCTAAGCCGGCGACCCAATTACATCAATCACTGTTTTAACGCATGTTTACCCCAGTCAGCGTGTGGTAATGTATATAAGTCCGTCGATGGATGGGTACAGACAGAGATGGCTCAACCCACGGAATTAGTGCACCGCACTGGACTGGCTGGCGGCTCCTCACCACTCACAAAGTAAGCTGACTTATTGTATTCTCTATCTTTCGGTCTTAAAGATAGCTCAAGTTGTTCGGCTGCATAAAGGTTGTGTCTGGAGGCTGTCCACAAACTTCTTATACTATCAATTGTGGGACTTGGTCTGTCTAACCACTGCCTCCCGCCCTTTAATTGTCTAACCCGACGGTTCTAGCGCCGCTCGGCAATACCAGGGTTCGCTATAGCCACTGTAGAGGCGTTGCCCTGAGTTCTAAGAGAACCAGGAACGTGACATACATATATAATTACTCAGGTTTATGTATAGTATGTTTATGTTATGTAATAAACATACTTTCTTTTCCAAAAAATGGTGATTTCTAGGTGATGGCTAGAATTTCTCCAAGAATTTTTAAAACAGTCGGGATAGATTTACTATTCCTTAATTATTTTAATACAGAAGGGCCTAATCATGTTCGTCGACGGACGAAATTATGTCTCACACCACGTCACACGCGCATCTCTTCTGTTCGGACAGTCCGAGCTATGTCTCCACTAGACGTCAATGCCACATCTCATCTGTGTGAATAGGGGATTATACTCTGCTTCCACCCCTCACTAAGCACTTAATTTAAACTTCCATTTGTAACAACATTTTGAAATAAGTCTATATCACTTTGAATTTCTAAACTACCATTAAAACTCTTTTCTATAGACAATTGCATCATAGCCAACAATCTTAAACGGATATTAACATTGTCTTCAAAATTGTTTATAAATAACAGAGATAGATGTGATTGTATTATTTCTCCCTCTGGTACAACCGATTCGTCTTCTAGAGAAATAGACGTTTCCCCTAATACGACATTCTGAGACCGTCCCTCGTAATAAATC
>JARYHS010013630.1:291199929-291356711 GCA_031002005.1 Vandiemenella viatica | reverse complement strand
CATATTCCCTTAATTTTAAGAATTTAAATTTCGGAGAAATTAAAAAAATAGCTGAATTCGTGAAACGAAACATAATCCTAAAGAAAGTACTGTGATCTTTCGTCAGTTTTTCGTGAAGTAGTGAATATCTTAACTACAGTATGGATCCGGGATCCACAATTTTCTGTCTAGAAACGATTACAGTTACTTTCTCCGTCCCTCGGCACATATAAGCCATAAGCTGTTTCCGCAGATTTTGATTCGGACCATTAGCTATAAAAATTTGAAAACACCATTCATATTGATGCGGTAGTTTTTCGTGGTATCGTTTCATACCTCTCAGAAACATGAAGCTTGATTAAAAATTCATAATACTATTGATATGTTATACTATACAGTATTTTTTTTGTAGTCCGGGAGCATTCTCTACTTCCGCATACAGTTTCTTCGTATTCACTATATTCATTTCACGTTTTAGAAGCTTTCATGACGAATTTTTACACCCCTTCCCCATAATCTCTAGTGTCATGTGTCTGCTTATTGAAAAGATAAATTCAGTTTTAGGAATTCAAAGACTAAGTTTCTCTGTATCTGCTTCTTCTCTGGTAATAGGAGAGAGTCGCCTATCTGTCTTGCTCTGGTGTATATGTTAAGCTCAAAGACTGAAAACGATGAGTGAGCGAAAAAAACAACCACAAGGCGTTGTGGTTTCTTCAAAACGGTCACAACACGTTATTCGCGTTGTGGTACTGAAAAAAACAGCCAGAACGCGTTGCGGCTAGCTGAAAAAGAGCGCAAAACACAGTTTCGCGTTGTGGTTACTATGAAAAGCCACAACACATTCTGAACGACAGCTGATGCAACCACGACACGACGGGCATCTTCTGAATGTTAATTAATAATTAGGTGATGTTAAGAAAATAAAACACTCTTTTTCATTACCTTGTCTGTATCTTAAATCATTGTGCAATATAAGTTGACAATAAAATTATTAAAATAAAGATAGTTGGTAACAAAATTATCAATAATGTTGCAGAGTTATTTATTTTTACAAGAACTATTATCATGACATTTTGAAATTTCAAACTTCAATTTTAAGAAAAGGTTTCAATTTTGCCATTGCACCTCGTTTTATTCCTAAAGAAGAGATTATAGTTGGTGTGGAGTGTGCCCTCCAAGGAATACCTAAGCTCAGGGCTGAGATCATTAGACAGGACGTAGCGGTTATATTAAAGAAAGCTAAACCTCCAAGATCCAACATCACGGGAAAAGAAAGAGTTGCACTACGACAGTGAAGAGAAAACCAGGACATTATAATTCTACCAGCTGATAAGGGAAACTGCACTGTCATCATTGATTCGTCAGATTACAAAGAAAAAATCCAACAACTGTTGGCAGACAATGCGTACAAAAAACTGGATAAAGACCCCGCAACAAAAATTATAAGACGGACTAAGAACCGTTTGAACTTGGAATGGACAATGAAACGAAATATACAAAGTTGAAATCCAGTTTCCCTTCTCCTCTACGGCCTGCCTAAAATCCACAAAGCCGAGATGTCTCTCCGACCTATTGTGAGTACCATAAATTCACCTACGTATGGGTTAACAAAATTCCTAGCCTAAAAATTATAACCGCTGGTGCGATACACAGAGACTTACATAAGAAATTCATTGCACCGTGTCGAAAAAATTAAGAATATTAATTAATATGACAATGACTTGTTAATAAGTTTGGACATTACGTTATTGTTCACAAACTTACCTCTTACATGATGGAAATAATAGATAAATAATTCACTGTGGAATGGAGGTCCGTCTTCAGACATTGTCTGATCTCTACCTACTTTCAGTGGAACAATGAATTTTACGAACAACAAGAAGGAGTGCCAATGGGCAGCCCTCTGTCGTCCATCATAGCGGACTTGTTTATGGAAAAATTTGAAAAGAAAGCCAGAGAGACTGCAACCAAGAAACCATCCCTTTGGCTAAGATATGTAGACGATACTTTTGTGATATGGCCTCACGGGGAAGAAGATTTGAAACAGTTCAGCTGGCTTTCATAGATGTTTTAGTAAAAAAGCACTTAGGAGGCAGGCGTGGACACACGGTATTCAGGAAACCAACCCATAAAGACAGGTACCTCCACGCTTTTCACATCAGCACCCATCACAAAAACGAGCCTTGATTAAAACGCTGTTCTGCAGGGCACAAAGAATCGCGGACGAGGAACATCTAACGATAAAAAAACCTCATAAACGAGCACTCAGAGATAATGGCTATTGGTCTAATATAATAATAAAGGCGATGACAATTAAGCAGAAACAAAACGCTCTGGGAGAATTTTAACGAAATCTAATATTCTACCCATATTTAGAAGTAGAAACAGAGTGAAAGAAAAACTGTGAACGGTCAAAGATCGAAGGTCTCCCTTACTAAGCAGTGGAATTTATGAAGTACCCTGTAATTGCGGGAAGGTATATACAAGACAAACCGAACGAACCGTAGCCGTGAGGACACGTGAACATAAGAGTCACACCCGCCTGAGGCATCCCACGAAATCAGTTATTGCCGAACTTAGATGGAAGAATAACATGAAATACTGTGGGAAAATACAAGAGTGCTAGCTAAAACCGAAGATTTTCTACAAAGAAAAGTGAGAGAGGCTATTGAAGTATTCAAACAGCCATACAACCTCAACAAGGATGGTGGTTACGGTCTTAGCCAGGCTTGGAAATGTGTGTTAGATAAATAATTAACTCTGGACTCACAGATATTAAATCGTAGAAAGCATATCTCTGGATAATTGATAGTGTAGGAGAATCGATAGTACAAATACGTAAAAAACCAGCCACGCCAGTCTCCAGCAGATCCCAATCTGTAGCAGATTCGGTAGACGGCCTCTGAAGAAGACCTAAGCCTTGGTCGAAACGTCGGGAGGAAGAAAAAGGAGTATATCTACGCAGCGTTAATCCCGTAAGAAATTTATATTAATATGACGGCTGCGAAAATAACAAAATCTTTTATAACGAAATTCTTTATCAGGCTCTTATCATACAGCCACAACATACTGTATTTGTAGGGGTTGTCATGATTCTTTAAGATAATGGACAACTTTTGTTCAAATCTAGAATTTTAAGTGCTGACAAACATATTTGGAAGGTTTCCAACGTCACAGAAGGAATTTGTTGGAAAATCTGAACTGCAGTGTACGTTTACAGTCGAGCTATATTTTGTTCAGGCGCTATGACCCATAGGGTGTTACAATCATTACATCTGTCACTGCGTGGAAAGTACTCAAGTCATCCGACGTATTCACTTTAAAATTCGCATTATCAAACGTGATTTTCAAGAAATAATGTTCCCTCAAACGTACTTTGTCCGATCGCAGGATGACAGATATTAAGAAAAGAATTAAGGTGTCACCGTAATTCGATTATAAAAAAAAATACAGGATTGACAACACACCAATGCAAAGTAGCAACGAGGAAATGAAGGAGCGTAGCCTTGCTGCTAAAGTTAAATTGTTAATGCATCGCACTTCTTATGTCGTATTTCAGAATTATGCTGGGAAGGCTTCAGTGTGTTCTGCTGACTGATTCTGTAGTCAGTGGTCTCATGAATGGAACTCAGAATTTTCTGTGGTGTTACACTGATACCACATTACAAGCCGATGAGTGATATTGAATCAGTTACACGCAACACCATATCATTGACGGAAGGAAAGAAGAACGCAGTTAGCATCCGCTAATTTGTCTGTTACCGATATGATCTGCTGGTTGTACTACGACGCCACGCCGTCAGCAAAGACTTTAACGCCAACTTATCCACCACCCACAGCAAAATCAATAACAAAACTAGGTAAAGCCTGATGGAAAACCTCTTTAAATGGAATTCTTCTTGTTCTGTTAAATAAGCTGAGTTAGATTCATTTGTACATGGACTGCTAAATTTTCATGTCAAATAGACCTAAAACAACGGGAGCGGTCTCTGTTGAGTCTACACACCATCCAATGTAACTCAACACAGCGCGCGGTGGTCGAGTTGACGCTTGATTTCCTCCAACTGTTTTGATCGCGCGACATTGAGGCGGCGCGGTGAGACGGTCGACCTTAGAAAAATCGGAGATAGAGATTTTTGGAATTTTGTTCATTACAGCTTACTCAATCTGTTGTTCAATTTACTTCAGTTAATCTCCATTTACATTAAGTAAATCATAAAATTTCAAAATTTAATTATTTTTATTCGGATTTATTCCCCGATTTCGTGCTAAGAGAATTTTTAGACTCTTGCTATTTAATACTTTTCTACTGATCCAGCACCGCATTTTTAACTTAAGTGCATTATTTTCTAAATTTTTAACTCTAAAATATAGTTTGAGAGTGTGGCACGTTAAGATGGTTTCAACAACATAACAACTCAAATGATTGCTTCTTACATCACAGCCTCTTCTTCTGGAGGAAAGCTGTTACTCATCATGGTGGTTTCTTTAATTCATTTTTGTTCTATAGCAGTAAAAAGCTCATTAAACAGATGACTGAGAGATCCTTATAAAATACCAAAACTTTTCATCATCATTTTTCAACTGAGCCCAGAGTTATTTTAATTTACTAATTTTTTCTTCTCCTGTTCCACATCCTGTACAGTAACCAAAGCTGTAACACATACTCGACATCAAGATCTACCGTTTCCACAGAACTTAGATAAGGTGCCGAGGCGGCGCGGCGGTCAAAACGCCATGTGAACAGTTGGGGCGGACTCCGCTTCAAACATCGCCTCGACGAAAAACCGCTCGCTCTGTTTTCGGCCTCGATGTTTAATACCATGTCAATAATTTCATGTTTACTGCCTTAAATAAATTGAACAAATTCTTTTTCTTTCGTGTTATTAAAATACATGAAATTATTTAACTTCTATAGTCGTTTCGTACATTTAACTTCATAATTCCGATGTGTGAACAACACAGGGTTGTAACTGAGGTCATCTTAGCGCATGTTCAGTGCTTGACATATACGGATGAACACGTCGACAAAAAAATCGTTGTCATGTGAACTTCGCAGAGTTCGTGGCTCGACTAATGCAAGCGTCAAGCCCAAGACCACGCCACCGCACATCTCCGTGCCCACCACCCGCCTCAGTAACGATCTGGCCACGCATTCGAGAGGATGCAGGTTTTAATTCCCGTCTGGAAATCCAGATTTTGGTTTTCCGTGGTTTCCCCAGATCACTCCAGCTGAATGTCGGGATGCTTGCTTCAAACGACCAATGGCCGGTTCGTTGTCGCCAGTCCTTTCCCATTTCTAATGACCTCTACGTCAACAAGCAATTGGCAAAAAAAAAATAATAACTAACCGCCTTTCCACCGCTTTATCGGCCCATGCACAGTCCAATTTGTAGGACTTACAATGATTTGCCGATGTAGGACTCTTATTGTGCAGTGAAAGGGGATTCAGTACTACATTTAGGACAAGTTGGACGTTTGGACTACCAGAGAACCAACACGGGCCCCTACCGTCCAACAACTGTGGTGTGGGATCGTGATTGGAGGAAACGCACTGCAAGTGAGCGATAAGGACATCGAGCGCCGCCAGAAAGTAGGGCTGCTTGGAACATCTTGTGGGCCCTGTAGTAGGGTAAATGGGTTAGCGAATACTACGGTAGTTCTACACGGAGGTCTTACAAGTTAGACCGTGAATATAGCGCTTTACTTTACATGCAAGTTCAAACTTGTGAATTCGTGCTTAGGTAGTAAAACCGTTCAGTTCGTTGTTATTTTAATTAAGGAAATAAACACCAAAGTTGTTGTTAGTTAAGCGACGATGGGGCGATTCTTGTATAAAGAGAAAAGAGTAAGATATGTATATTGAAATGTAAAAAAACCTTCCGCTATATTTCCGCATTGGAAGATGCGGTTGCGGGATTTCATGCGAAAGTTCCGCACTTGCGGATGCGAAGCTCCGTTACATCCCTAGAACGAAGAATTTCCTGATGTGTCGCTGAAATATATAATCTTCGCAAACTCACTGCCGGATTCTGTTAGCAAAAGACGAGCTTTCATCTCCGCCGTCATCTTCAGGTATGATGCTCACGCGCTGTGACAACCAGAGTTGCACCTGAAGATGGCGGCGGAGTATGCCACCGAAAGCTCATCTTTCACCAACTCAATCCGACAGCGAACCCGCGAAGGTTGCATTTAATTATAATTCCGTTTTTTATATATCATTGCAATTTTACTTATTTAATGATTTTTGTATTTGATGAGATTTTGTTAATTTTTTGTAATTTTCCATTACACCAAATTTTAAAATCTAAGGTAAAAAATCAAAGAGCAGTAATGACACTTAATAATACGAAAATATTATTATTTAGTTAAATTGTGGAATTGTACCTCGCACTTACATTTGTAATTCTGGTACCTTGGTTTCACTTTCATTTGTAGTATTATGATCTTGGCCACATGTACCGCAAAATTAAGTTTGTTGGTAACAGCGCAGTGTGTAAATCTAATAAAGCTTGTATCTCCAAAACCATTTTCGTTGAACATCTTTGTTAAGTGCCGTATCATTCTGAATATTTGTCCACAAATATTACATCTTCATGTGAAATTTCAGCACAATGGTTACGAATTACGAAGCTGTGACTTACGGGCAGACGGATGGACATGATGAAATTATAAGTGTACATTTTTTCCGATTTTGGCTACTGACACTAAAAAACCATCAAATACGTCAAGAAATTATTTTTTTTTTAGGAAAATACAACATTAAAAGAACACAAAACGTCTTAAGCCAATATACTGTTTATGAAGTGTCCTTGTTCAGTTAGAGATTAATCAGCTGCCATAATGTTTTGGTTTTTGAGCATATATGACCACTCTACTGATAGTTGTTCTTCTACTTTTGGTTGACACTAAAATTTTGTTGATAAACAATCTGGTTTAACACGTACTTGAGACACTGACTCCATTATATGATACTCCATGTGATTTTAACCTCGTTTAGCAACTGTGTCAGTTAGCAATTTGTATACATTTACAAGGAACAATATTTTAACCTTCGGAGCCGTCAAAAATTAAGTTTATCACAGAACAAAATATTGAAGTACATGGCATATAAAACATATTAAAATATTAAGTAAAATCTTATATCAAAGTGGTTTCACAAAAATATATTGAAAACTTTGTACACAAATAAGTTGAGTCGCGTCGTGCAAGCGTTAGCCATTTTTTTCACATATCTTCTTTGTGTGAAACGTAAATAAACAATTTATTTGGTGTTTTAAATGATGAGGCACAACAAACGGCTTTTAATCTGCATAACTCATTTTATCAACAAAATAAGCAAACCGCCGCTTAATTCACATTGAGACGTGACGTCACATTTTTTGTTTTGTTTTGATTATATTAAACGCACAGTTACAATATTGACTACTTTCCCAAAATTAGTCAAATATCGCGTTACCTCAAGAAATAGAAAAATAACCATATTAGCAAATGTTACATTATAGGAACAAAAATCCTATTAAACCAATATTAGAAGAAAATATATAAATTTCCATTAATGCAGTGCAACAATACAAAGAAAAAAAGCAAGAGAGGGAAAGAAGTGAAATGAGTAATCAATGCATAGTTACGAAATATAAAAAAACCATTAATTTTACGAATGGACAGAAGAAAAAATTAAAAATCTGTTAAACTATCACATTTTTTCCTCACAGTAATATTCTTAAGGCATTTTTCTGTTTCAATTCATAATTTAAAATCTATAGGTTGCATCTAGTAACGAATATATCAGTTAAATGGAAGAACTTGGGTAAAATAATAAGTTAAAAGATTTTTTGGTCATAACCACACTTCTTCTCTTTACAGATGTGGAAACCGGACTAAGTCAAACTATAAGATGATTCCTTGAAAAGACTCAAGCGTGATTTCCCTCCCAAACACTGCTCTGTCGCTAAGTATTCCGACTGTAGCAGAAATCAAATTATCTATTTCTTTACAGTTCTGCCCTGGAAGAAGACCCGGACAGCCAAGAATCAACTGACTCTGGCCGCGGAAGCCTAAGATTACATGTTACAATGGTGTTCAATAGCCTTAATTATTCATGAAGAAACCAATTATTTTTCAGAAAAAGTAATAATAGTTTGCCTACTGATAAAATTTTGCTGTAATTTTCCCCAGAATTCAGTTCTTGAATATAATTATTTTCTTCGTAAGACAGAGTGGTGGACCTTTTTTTTTATGCCTACCGAATCTAAATAACGCCGCAGCACACGTAACTTTCAGTCGAGCTTTTACCCGTCGGCCATACAGCCAGCTTCTATCATTTTGATCTATGTTATCATCGACACAGACAGAAGTGAGCAAATTGCAACAATCTAACACGACAGAAAAATTTGCAGACTTGGAAGACATAGGTGTAAGAAAAAACTCTGTGCTAGGCATAAATGGAATGCACTGAAGAGAGAAATAATCAAAACCGGTAAAGAAACATTAGGCTTTAGGAAACAAGCCGCAAGCAAACATTGGATCACAGACGAAATTTTGGAATTGATGGATCAGAAAAGAAGACAAAAAAATGCTCAGGCTGAAGCAAAACGAGAGCAGTACAGGCGTTTCAAAAATAAAATAAACAGGAAATGCAAAAAAGTGGTATCAATAAAAGTGCGAAGAAGTAGAAAAGGAAATGGTCATAGGTAAAATTGATGAGGCCTTTTAAACAGAATTTTGGAGAAATGAAGAAGAGACGAACAAACATTTTTGCTGCTGAAGGGACCTCTTTTAAGCTCAGAAGATAGAGCAAACCGATGGAAGGAATACATAGAGAAACTGCATGATCGGGATGATTGGAACAACAGTGTACTGGAAAAAGAAGGTGATGTCGACATTGATGACTTATGAGATTCGGTTTTGAGGACATAATTTGATGGAAGTTTGAAAGATTTGAAATCATATAAGTCGGTTGGAATTGATGAGATTCCTGTAGAACTTCTGAAATCCCTAGGTGATGAAGAAATACAAAGATTATTCAAACTGATACTAAACAGTTACGAAACGGGAAAAAATTCCAACTGATTTATCAAAAGTCTCATCTTCACACTTTAGAACAAAACACAAGCTGACCAATGTGAAAATTATCGCACCTTAAGTCTAACGTCACATGCTTTAAAGTTATTTACCAGGATAATACACAGAAGATTATAATGGTGATTAGGAGAGATAGCAAGTGATGATCAGTTTGGGTTTAGGAAAAACCGCGGTGCAAGAGAAATAATGCTGGCTTTAAGATTAATACTATTGAAAGGCCGATCAAGAAAAACCAAGATACTTGTGGCATTTTTTTGATTTAGAAAAGATTTAGATAACGTTAAGTGGGACATAATGTTCAAAATTTTAAAGAAATCAGGTGTAAAATATCGAGATAGATGAATACTTAATAATTTTATCAATTAAAAAGGGTGTGAGAGAAGGTTGCAGTATCTACTTGTTAATATTCGACTTGTATGTAGAGGAAGCAACTAAAAAAAAAAAAATTCTAAGAGGTAAGTGTTCAAGGAGGAAAACTCAGTATGCTACGATTTGCTGATGACATTGTCCTGTAACTAGAACAACTGAGGATCTTAAAAAGTTACTGAATGTCATGAATAAAATACTGAACGAAGATTCTGAACTAAATATAAACCAAAGGAAGATAAAAGATATGAAATGTAGCAGTAATGATAGCAATAATAGTAGATTAAATATGCAAACAGGATCGGTTGCAATAGGACAAGTAATGAATTCTATTACTTAGGAAGTAAAATTACTACTCATGTTAAAAGCAGAATAGCACTAGCAAAAAGAGCCTTCTTGAAATAGAAAAATCTTTTAGTTTCAAATATTGGTCTAGTACGAAGAAAGTATTTTTTTTAATTTTAAGTATGGAGCACAGCACTTTTTGGTAGCATAGCATGAACTTAAGGAATAACAGAAAGAAGGAAAACTAAGTATTTGAAATGTGTTGACATTGAAGGATTCTGAAGATTAATTGCACAGATAAAGTTCGAAATGAACATGTTTTGGATTTGGTTGTGAGGAAAGAAGCTTGTGGAAGAGTTTTACATAAAGAAAAGACAGGATGATGGGTCACGTTTTTAGACATACGGAATTGATTAAAGTGTTAGTGGAGGAAACAGTCAAAGGTAAGAACTATACAGGAAGACGGAGATTCGAATATATGAAGCAGATAATTGAGGAAGTAGGTTTTAAGGCATATGTTGAGATGAAGAGGTTAGCGCAAGATAGGCAAAGGCGGAGGATTGCATCAAACATGTCGAGAGACTGATGACAGCAAAAAAAAATCACCACGAGTAGTAATGTTATATTCAAATTATTACATGATAAATCGAGCGAATGATGATACAAGAAGAACACTACTCTTAAATTAACACCCATGACCCATGACCGGACTATAACTTACTGTCCATAGTACTTGAAGGCAACACTCCAGACCATAATTGTTTTGCTTGCTGTGAAACGATATAACTGACAGCATTTGTTTATATCAAATTAATTCTTCCAAAAACGCACTACTGTCATGCTGTAGTGGAAGAGCGGGAATGAAATCTCGGTCAGTTGCTAAGAGAACGTAGAAAGTGTCTTCATTTTAGTTAGGGCGCAAAGAGCATGTAAGCATTTGATGTTTCTTTGGCGATCACCAACCCTTACAGTTCACAGTTACAGCACCGCAATTAAAAGGCAGCTGTAAATATTTAAATGGTCCCAGCAGACTTTGAGGAATATTATCCGCCTACGAGAGGCCTAATCTGTGTACCCGTGGGCAGAAGACATGGTGGGGGCGGCCCGCCCCTGGGCCAATGGGCGCGCGCCGCACGTGTGCTATAATAGTGGCGCACGGACCGCCGCCGGCACTGTACTGCGCGGCGCCTTCCACCTCCGGACACACCACCCGCCGAACACAACAGGTACTGCGCGCGCTGCCGCGTCACATCTCGCACAAACAACATTACACATATTTCTCTCTACATTTACTCAGACGTATTTATTAGGGATTTGCAGTATTTAATTTTGTGCAGCAGAGAAAGATGTTGTGATTCCAGGAGAAATGAATCAGCCGTCAGAAACCAAAGGTAGTGTAGAAAGCAAGGACTTCTGTTGCAAACACAGAGTAATTGCTTAGCTGCACCACTGAAGATCTCGTATATTAGAGGTACACATAAAATAATCTCTAAAAACTACTTAAAAATAAAAAATTCTCAAGTTTTAACTATAATATTTGATACGATTACGTCTGAAACTTTTAGAAATTGGTACTGACTTTACCATAAAATAAATGTTCATATTAAACTGTAGTTTTCTTTGCACAATTCTTAACGAGTATGCCAATTTTATTTCAAATGTCGATAAACTTCTCAAAAAGACAGTTAAAAGTTCCAACCCTAACACCATAAATTTAAAAATCTCAACTACTCAAGTAGTTGGTTTGTTTCTTTATTGTTACAATGTTGCTATCTACTTATAAATAGATATGAAATATATGTGTGCGTGCTCAGATGAAACAAGAATAAAAACTAAATGCGATACAGTTATTACACCTTCTTGTACACAGCATATTATAGCCAATACACCATTATATTGTCTTAAGATCCTCTCGTTTATCTGTTTGGTATAATAATAAATAAATGACTAAAGGTAATACAAAAATCAAATAAACAGTTACCCATAAAGACTCAGTTTTCAAGTTGCTATACCTATTAAATGCATCTTGAGTTCTGCTTACGTGTAACAACGTTTCATTCTGTTGTTGTGTGAAACTACTAACATCTTTCGGTCGAGGAGCTAATACTGAGGCTATGTTTCGACTGGAAAACAACATGATACCTTAATGTCGCTAGTGCTGAGTGTAGACCTTAGCACTACCTTCATTCCGTCGATCGAACACAACTGACAGGTGTAGTGCACACTTTTCTAATCCCAGCACCGTTTTAGCCGACAGCAAGGCTCAGCCCTTAACCGTTAGTTCTGTCGTTACTTCCGACATCTGATTACAATCCTCAAACTCTTTCGTGTTATTTAATATAGCAGACAAAAATAAAAACTTGTCGTAAATCAGTACTGTTGTTCTTTCAGTTAAAAGTGCTCATAAATCATTACTGACACACGTAGTGAGAGTAGAAGGGAGACAGGAAGCTAAGACTCACGGATATATAAAAAGACTTTCAAAAATCATTTTGACTCAAAACGTGAAGACTGGAAAAGAAGCATACACCATAACAAACTTTCTGTTTGTTGCTGTGTATGGATAAAAGAATAACGTAAATAAAAATTAATCAATACTGAGCGAAGTAGTAAGATAACACCAGCGGCCTGGTGGCTCAGTGGTCAAGGCGTTTAACTGGTGATCGAAAGATCCTCGGTTTGAATCCTCGGCGGAGATTTTCAATGGCCCTTAACACTACCTCAGTCTCTGGCACAGCTGTCTAATACGAAGCGTACCAGAACGTTTCCGTGGTTGGGATTCCAGTTTAAACAGTAAGTTCTCTACACCCGCTAATCCTAGGTTAAGACGGCTACGACAGGGGCGGAGTGCACAGCCAATAAAAACCACGTCACCAGGCAGTTACGGACAGATCATTCTTTACCTTTAGCAGGACTACAAAAATTTAAATCGAAAAGTTGCATCCAGTAACAAACCATGGTTTTTTATCTGGACGCAAAGACTCGCAACAGCTATCCCAGTAATGAAAGGGTAAAATTTCAGTTTCAAGTTCGATTATAATATAGCTATTACTCCTCCCCCCCTCCTCCCCCAGACTCCCTCCCGATAGCTGTGAGGGATATCTCTGCAAGAAATTAACACGAAAATATTTGTTTATAAAACAATTGCTGTCTACGCTACCGGAGACACCCCAGTGGCTTTACCCTTGCGCTATGACAGACTCTGAAGCACAAGCGGTCGACAAGCACCTCGCTAGGTGCTCTGAGCTGTCGCCTCTTACTTACCGAGAAGGCGCGCGCCCAGGGGATGCCTAGTACTGTCGGCCCACACGTCCCTGCTTTGACGAACGCAGTCGCAGTTTTTCAATCCCACTGATGAAACTGCGGACTGAAGAGCGTTCCTCTCTTCTAACGAGCTGTTCTTTTTAGATATATCGTACGGCAGCGCTCTCTGCGCTCATTACGTGTATAATGGCCGGAGTAAGCACACAGGCGAGCCCTAATAGCCCGTCTTACTAACTGAAACATTGAATAGCTTTTCTCAGCGTATAAAACCGCAAACACTCCTTCCGCGGCAAGTAACTTGGACGTCATTATAAAGTTTACTAGGTGTTTACCGGTTACTGCGTACACGACTGAAGAAAAGATATGACAGAGAGAAAACCTTAATAGGTACATTAAATGTTATTCTATTTGAAAAATTTTAAACTTATACTCTTAGACACAGAAAAAAATAAAAAAAGCAATTACAATTACAATGCAACACCAGCGACCAGTAGTTCTTTGTACTTGTAATGTGTGTGACTATTCGACTGAATTTGTCCACAACAGCCTTTCTTCGATGAGAAAATGTTTAATTAAGCAGTGTTTATGTGTACATGACACTACCAGTTGAGCAATCTGCAGAAGCTTCTTGGAAAATCCACCTAAGCGAAATTTCAAATGTATTCTAACACGAATAATCTTTTTTTTAATATTTAGTTTTTCGAAGTACTCCACTGAACCAACGTTTGAGTAAACAAAGCTTTCTGAGAAACAAATTTCTCCAACTATTTCATTTCATAGTACAAACCTGCGCACTTTTACAGAAGAACGTCGATTTTTTACCAAACATTTGAAATAAAACTACTGTAAAGAATTGTGAACGCCAGCAGGTGAACCATATAGTAAATACGTTCTAAAACAATTCCTTGTAGGCCAAAACATTGCTGTGCATCGCTGTCAGTCTCTGAATCAACACGTCGTATAGTATCTCACGCTGCAAACACAAAACATTAAATTACCACGGCCTCAGAATGTATGTTGATTCTGTACAGTCACAAATGTTGTAAAATTATAGTACGATGGGTCATAGTTCGAAACAAGCTACCGCGAAAAAATTACAGAACGATGCGTCATGGTTCGAAACCAGCTACTGCGAAAAAACTCTACTAGAGATTCTATATGATCAATTCATTTGACAGAAATTCCATTTCATTCAGCACTGGAAGCCTGTATAACTTGCCAGTTGCATCCTACACGCGCTCATTTAAAATCGTGTGTGTACAAATTGTCAAAACGCTCGTCCCAATTACAGTTCTTCTTTACCCTTGAAAATAATTTATACTGAAATTGATGGTATTAATATACATTATTTACAGTGGGAAAAACCGTCAATTGTGGGTAGTTACGTAACATCTTGCTCCTTACATGAGGTATTCACTCTAAACCTCTATCTGTAGGACAAAATTTAGGCTTGATAAATGCTGAAAATAAAGACTAATGTGCCACAGAGCATTCCGTCTAGTTTCCATCATAAGCTATCGCCACACATTCTTCGTTAGTAAATGTTTCCTCATTGACTGCCGATCTCAATGGAAGCAATTCTAGCGCTGAAAGATCAAACACGGTACGCAAAATAAAGTATCGATCAATGCCTGCCTGACACAATACATTCACAAGCGTAGCGTTATAGTGTATTCTCAAAATTATTATAACTATTTAGTTAATGTCAATAGTTTACAGACTTTTGTGGAGCACGAGTTTCCTCACGAATGCATTTAACTAACAACCGTAGGCCCATGGTCTCTGAATTTACTGAGCTTCCTCGTCAGCACTGTGACTGCGGATTATCTATATTTTAAAACTGCCCATCTGAATCTAAAAATGTGTTACAGTGGCACTGGAGCAGTACTAACACTCTGAACTGAGCAGTAACTTCTTTGGAGGGGTGACAATAATTTGCAGTGAACGATATTTCTACTATCGCTGAAGTTTCTTCTACTGCTTTACTTCGTCTTTCGAACTATTATGAAGGGTGAAATTGGTAAATAGCTTATCGAGATATATCCTAACATTCGAGCAACTAATGCGTTTCAGCTTGAGGGTCTATCTTTGTACTATTATTTCTTTTTAAGGATGGTCGTACGCAGTTTTTTAGTCAAGAAGGAAAAATTGAAACAGCCTTAATTATTTTATTCGCACTGAAGTAGCTGCACTACCATATAGGTACAAGATCTTACAAGAGCTTTTATTTTCATCGATTTATTTACGCATAGCATTCTTGCTTATTTCTAGGTGTTCGGTACTAACATTCTAAAATTTACTATTTATAATTTCGCCATCCCATTAATTTTTATAAACTAAAGAACTGATCTTTTAACTAAAACTAAAAAATCTTCTTGCTTGTGATTTGGATTGTAATGGCAGATTTTCATACAGTTCATAGCAAGACTTAGTTTTTACTGTATATGGTTTTAATTCAAGTTTTATTCACCTAAAAAGTTTTAACTTTTTCAGTCATTTCCGGTAGTACGTTTCAAATTATTGATTCTTGACTGAAACAAGTATAGTAATTTTGAGCCGTTAAAAAAAATCACATTTTTGCATTTCTGGCTTTAAGATGAGTGATTTTGTTGTTCTTTAAGATTAAGACGTGCGTTGATTGTTATTATTTCATAGCTATGATCCATCATCATGTGCACGCAAAAATCTCTCCAAATGCATGTATAATAAAGTCGTTTCACAGAATGAAGAGTCGAATCAGAAATCTATATAGGAATATACATGGTAGGAGAGCAGCTTATCATTACAGAGGAAGTAAAGATACCCAACTGTAGTGAATCGGCGGCTTCATCTCTGGACTAAATAAATGACGTCCGGCGTTGTCTAATTCCTTTTATTTCTTGTTAAGGTTTCTGGTGATGAAGAAGGCGAATGGTAAAGGATAGTCCCGAGTGCTTACCTCTATCTACGAATTGTATGTGTCTTGTAATATCTTATTCTGTAGGTACAAGGGGAAGCGCAATCAGAACAAGCAGAATTCAACTGGGAGGTTTTGGAATACCAAGTAGAAATGGAATGCGGTTGTCGTTTACTCCGGCGCAGTTCCAAGTGATTTAGAAAGCCGAGTAATGGAAACTGACCCGATGACCCTGAAGCAAGCTGACGCCTTATACGGGAACTTTAGTAATCTACAGAGATCTTTTTATAACCTAATACAGATAGGTTACTAGATCAAGTTTTTGCGCGCTGGGAGATCGTAAGATGGAAATGAAATTGTGTTGTAGTTGCTACCGAATACAAGCCCCTGTCAGTGGGTCGAGAGTAAGAATGAGTGCGCCACATCCTGTCGTGGCTTTATGCATACCCCTGCTGCCTGCACCCTCCTTTGCGCTTGCCTCAAATTAGAGACGAACCGCAATTTCCCGCCGTGCAAATCGGCCGACTTGAGCCCGAATCCTTGATTGCACTCCTATATACATGATCAGGTTACCCAGCTTATCATGGCTAATGTTTCACGTTTTATGAGAGCAAACAAACGGCTTTATACCACAATCGAAGTAAATGCGATTGCTGATAAGTTTAAAAGGTTTAAAGATTTAGGGCCGCATCGGTTTTCGTCAAGTATTTAAAGGCGAACTTAAACAGACGGAAGAAGGAAGCTATCTTGGGGAGTAAACATTTGCATCCGGAAATTAAATGCTACTATGAGAAAGAAAATCTGTGTGTACAAACTCTTCTGATAACTTTTAATGAAGTGATATAAAGTTTAATACAAGACCAAGTATTCACAAATAAGCATAAACGTCATCGCTGGCTAAATCGTAGAGTATAAACAACAGATAAAATTATGGAAACATCAAAGGTAAGAACGGTTTATCACTGGATCTGAACTAAGCGAAGCTTACAAGGTTTTATTTGAAAATAAATAATAATAACACTGGCATATGAATAGACTACAACTAACAGAGCGTAAATACTCTGGCATGGAACTGTAAAGAGGACTTTATATAAACTTTCGATCTTCCTACGGACTACTTAGACTGGAATAATCTTTCATCAGAAGAATGTGATGCCTCATCTACGATCGGTGTTAAAATTTTAGGACACATCACCTTGCGTGCCACTATTGACCTTCTGGAATTTAGAGATAAAAAGGTTATCAAGTAATGCGGAAATAAAAATCAACGATACAAGGAAAATAGGCATCTCTTAACGGATACGACTAAATAAAGTATTTGTACCAGTTAGAACTGAAGATACAGTTGCGAATTTTCTTTTATTTATTACGATGCTCAACGGGTTAGACGTTTGATCTTTAAATTGAAGTTGTAACAGAAAAGCGGACTTCATTGTTACTTTAGCAGAAGTAAACCCATCGGTAGACAGTATTTAAAACATTCCAGTGATAACAATGAAAAATTAAGCGTCAACGTGCGCGAAAATTGTAATGTCTTCGCAGATTTTGTGTATGTGTGTTTTTTTCTGTTTGAGCAACGGCATTGAGGCCTCCCCACGACAAAACTGCGCCAGGAAGCCACTGTTTAGACGCCCCGCCGTTTCCTACCAATCGGAAATGCAACGAAAGTGCTGAAAAACTCTTCTGCTGAGGAGTGATGCTTTGAAAGCAAGATGGGAACAGACATTTTTTTCTTCTTGTTATATAAAGCTAAACTGCTGGATAAAACGCATATACGCAGTAATAATTTTTCGTGAAAATGTTTTTTGAAGTTTCGTCTCTAATTTCTGTTAAAGCACGTATCGCAATGAATTAGCAATATAGCTTGATGAGATGCAGCGAGTAAACAATCGTCATTGTGTCACTTTCTAATAAGTATATTAATGACGAACAATCTTTGAGGATGGCTACGAACACGTTTATTGGAACTAGAAAGAAGTATCGCATACCATTCCCCATACCTTGACACTATTAAACATTTTAATTCTACGCTGAGTATAGTTTGTTTTTGAAGACGGTAAACGGAAAAAGCTAGAACAATACTAGGTAAATTCGATATTGTAATTTCTGATTGATGGAGAGCCTGTATGTGTTACTACATACACTGGAGCGAGGTGTAAAGGGACATTGGTGTTCTGATAGAAACGAAATAAAATCTGTCTGACCACAATAAACGGAGAATAGGGATGTGTTATCACCTTACTAACCGAATTGCAAAAATAATTTAATAATAAGCACACCTAAGTATTCAATAGTCAATAGTACGATACTAAAATGTATTACAAACTCTTTAAATATCTCAATACTGCTATCAAAATTATCGCACTGGCACAAAAAATAAGAAAATATATTTTATCAGTCAACACAGATCAGGAGGATGCATGCCTGAAAAATCTTTTAGGAGAACACAGTTCAGATCCTCCAACTACTGTCAAGCAAATTTCGATTTTCATGGTTATCGGAAACAAGTTACAACGTGTTTCCTTAATGATTTATACCAAGATCGATTTTCTTCCAATTTACTAGAAATATCAAGCACACTTTCTGATTACATAGATGCGGACTATTTTTGGAGTCATTGAATAAGAGACAAAAAAAAAAAAAAAAAAACATGACGCCTCCGCCTATATACTGCGAAACTAATGAGCATTATTCTTATGATCAGCAGAGATGTTGTGGCAACAGTGGGTATAGTGCTTTCAGACAGATCGCTTTAGTCCTGAAACAAAAATTTCCTGTAGACCTTAGTATAAAATCTGGAGCCTGTCTTACACTGCAAATCACACAATCTCTAGACTGGTATCCTGACCTAATCTCTTCATTACAACCTAAGTCCTCAATTATCTACTTTACATAAACTAATATCTGTCATCCTTTACAATTTCTTCCCTCGACTATTCCCTCCACTATCCTGTATGTCTTAAAACGTTGACCATCATCCCGTCTCTTCTATTCACGATTCTTCCACAAAATTCTTTTCTTGTCCATCATATCCAAAGTACTTTCATTTGATACCTTATCTGTCTGGTAAATTATTAGCATCCTTCAAGATAATCACTATTCATATGCTTCAATTTTTCGTTTTTTCGATATTCCTAGTATTTGCATAAAGTTCTGTCTGCCTACAGTTTTAGAAAATAGGTCAATATTTGAAATTTTTCGAGAAATCTCTTTCTGTTAGTGCTATTCTATTTTTAACTTAATTTTTGCTTCGACCACAAGTAATAATTTTTCCCCCTAAGTAACAGAACTTCCCCACTTCTTCTATAATGTCTGATTATATATTTCTTCTTGTGTGAGTGCCATACCCGTGACCTTTATGATATTTTTACTGGTTTTATATAGCTCCTCGTTTATTTCCGGGACGCCACGTATAATATTTTTACTTTACTAACCTTTCTTGTTAGTATTAAAGATTAACATTTCTTTATTATTCTTCATAAAAAAATAAACAAATAAAAACTCCACTTGGTTTTTATTTTAATTTCCTTTAATTTTATTGCTTCTTCGCGAACAGAGACAATTCGCAGTTTATCTAAACGTACGTCTCTTTTTTCTTTCTGCCAAAGATCTTCTTTATACATTCACAGTTCATTGTTCAGAGATTATCATATACGTTTCCACAGAGATAACTTGCGTCAAAATTGAATAAACAGAAAAATTATTACACCAAAAAAATATTAAACTAAACAAGAAGCACATAAGAAAATGAAACGAACGTTAATTATTAATGCTTTAAATATTAGGGTACTGTGTAATGTGTATCCTTGCACATCCCCTCGGCCAATTTGTCACAAAAATTTGTATTTTGACAAATTTTGTGTGATTTAACTTCACACCATTCACCCAAATATATATTTTTAAACGTAGTTCCATTCATTCCCTTCTTTTATCTACTCCCGCTATAACTTTAGATCACATATATTTTTTCTAATCCTAACAATTTTTCTGATTTAAGATTCTGAAAGTAATATGTGTGCTAATGTGGTCATACAGTCCCCCAAAATACGCCAAAACTGTTTCTTTATTTCTGCCGTAACGCTGCAGGATCTTTCACCAGTATTCAACCATACTAGCTTACATACTTCGAGGTTAGTCTTTCTCACATGCTGATCATATATCTCTTCCAATCATTCTCTCTATTCTCATGTACTACTCTCTTCATCTTCACTTTCTCTTTCGTTCTCTCATCTTCCTTGCACTCACCGCAACCTTTCTTCCTCCCGTATTTTACAATGTTGTGGCCCTCATGGTACATATTGAGCCCTTTCTTGTTTTTCACCTTGCCTCTGGTTGATTCCTCCTTCTCATCTTCTCCCACTGTTTCGTTCTTTATTAGCCAACATTTTACCTCATTTTCTTCTTCACTTTCTTCCTTACTCGCCACTCTGTCTTCTGAAAATCCGTATTCTCCCTCCTCTTCTTCACAGCTGGTTTCTTATTCACTTTCTTCCGCATCTTCAGTTTCTTCTTCCATTTCTTCCGCTTCCAACTCCTAATTTCCTTCATCCTTAAACGTGAAAGCAAAAGGCATTTCACTTTTCCTTCTGCCTTCTTCATTTACCTCCTGGTCGTCATTTTCCCATTCGTTCATTCTCGCAACTCAAATTATTTCTTTCTGCTCTACTTCCCTCCTCTCAACATTGTTAACTTCTACCTGCTGCAAACACTGCCACCATTTCAATGATACGCTGTTGTCAGATATTGCGTTGAATTTCTCGTCAAACCCTCGATTATCGTCACTGTCCTTTTTTCTTCCGTCTTCTTCGATCTCCATTGCTAGCTTTTCTTTGCAAGTTCTCATCACTTGCTTTATCCTGCTTTCTGCTTCTTCTTCCACTTCTTTGACCACCGCTTTGTCACAATTTCTTCCCTTTCTCCACTCTTGCATCAATTGCCGACAATTCTGTCAATCCTCTGTTCAGATTTTTTCAGTTCTTCTATCATTCCTTGAATAATCATTTCTTGCATTTCTCGTCTCGTTTCTAGCTGTCCTTGTTTTATTTCCTGCATTTCTCGTTTCGTTTCCATTTGCCCTTGCATAATCATTGTCAACATTTCTTTTGTGAAACTACTCTTTTTCTTGCACAGATTCTTCTCAGCGATTCCAATTGTTGAATCGTCATGAAAGGTTCCAGCATTACCATCTAGTTCGGTAACTGTCCGTTCCCCATCTACTTCCAAATCTTTTCCATCCATAGTTATTTCAAAATTTTCGTCACGCTACACTACTCACTTCCCAAAAATCAAACACAGATAGAAAAAAAATTCCAGTATAACTTTCGAAAAACGAGAAATACCAATCAAAACAGGTTTTACTGATTTACAACGCCGTATTAACCACCAAAGACCAACAGCACACACATTACCTGTACATAAATCTTTTTTAAAAAATATCTCTAAGAACATGCATGCAAAAATAAATTTTATATTTTAACATTACACTTTTAATGAAATTCTCTTCTTTACATTTATACTTCAAGTCTTTACTGAAATTTATGAACTTTGTCTTTCGTTCACAAAATTTAAACTGATTTTTTTCTTCTCCTACCTTTGTAGTTTCTGATCCGAAGATTACAGGCTTCTTCGATTACCAAGCTAATTAATTAGCTTTGCGTCTGGGTCACTGTCACCACATATAATATTTTTTTCCAGTTTTATATAGCTCCTCGTCTCTGTCCGGGACGCCACGTATCATATATATTATTTCTATAAGGTATTTTTTTGTCACAAGCCTATATCTTCCTTCTTACTTAACCGAAATCAATGAATGAGGTGTCATTTTAAAGCTTATGGTCTCCACTTTGGTTAAATCGTATTTTAAGCAAGAAAGTTTTCGGAATTCGACCCTTAAAGGGCAAAAATGTAAATTTTTCTAAAATGCTGTTTTCTGTGTTACGAGTCAGTTATCTCCCTGGATACCTATCTGAAAACGTTTTATGAAGTATCGTTTTAAAGATTATGATCTCCGCTTTATTGACGTCATATATTAAGCCAGAAAGTTTTCGGAATTCGACCCTTAAAGGGCAAAAGTATCAATATTTTTGCAATGCGTTTTTGTGTCACGAGCGATTTATCTCCCTTAATATCTAACCGATATAGATAAATGAGGTATCATATTAAAGAATAAGGTCTCCGCCATGGTAACATTATATTTTAAGAAAGGAATTTTTCGTAATTCGACACTTATAGGGCAACAATGTCACTTATTCTAAAATGCGTTTTTTGTATCTGGAGCCATTTATCTCCCTGGATATCTAACAAAAATCGATAAATGAGGTAGGATTATGAGGAGTAATGTCTCAGCTTTGTGACATCATATTTTAAGAAAGAATGTTTTTGGAATTCAACCCTTAAAGGAAAAAAGTATAAATTTTTCTAAAACCGATTTTTGTGTCACGAGCGATTTATCTCCCTTGATATCTAACCGATATAGATAAATGAGGTATCATATTATAGAATAAGGTCTCCGTCGTGGTAACATTATATTTTAAGAAAGGATTTTTTCGTAATTCGACCCATAAAAGGCAAAAAAGTCAATTTTTCTAAAATGCGTTTTTTGTGTCTCGAGCCACTTATCTCCCTTGATATCCATCCAAAATCGATAAATCAAGTACGATTGTGAGGAATAATGTCTCAGCTTTTCTGACATCATATTTAAGAAAGAAGTGTTTGGAATTCAACTATTAAAGGGAAAAAGTATAAATTGTTCTACGTACAACGTATTTTTGTGTCACGAGCCTTATATTTCCCTTGATATCTAATCGATATAGATAAATGACATATCGTATTAAAGACTAAGATTTCCGCCGTGGTAACATTATATTTTAAGAAAGGAATTTTTCGTAATTCGACCCATAAAGCGCAAAAATGTCAATATTTCTAAAATACGTTTTTTGTGTTTCGAGCCATTTATCTCCCTGGATTTCTAACCAAAATCGATAAATGAAGTAGGAGTATGAAGAGTAATGACTGAACTTGGTGACATTATATTCAACCTCACTATTAATCGCATTTTATTCGCGAAATTTTCGCACGGGTCGTCTAGTAATATTTTTACTTTACTAATCCTGTTAGTATTAAAGATTAACATTTCTTTATTATTCTTCATAAAAAAAAATAAACAAATAAAAACTCCACTTGGTTTTTATTTTAATTTCCTTTAATTTTACTGCTTCTTCACGCACAGGTACAATTCGCAGTTTATCTAAACGTACGTCTTTCTTTTTTTTTTTCAAAGATCTTCTTCATACATTCACAGTTCATTGTTCAGAGATTATCATATACATTTCCACAGAGATAACTTTCGTCCAAATTGAATAAACAGAAAAATTATTACACACAAAAATATATTAAACTAAACAAGAAGCACATAAGAAAATGAAACTAACGTTAATCATTAATGCTTTAAACATTAGGAGACTGTGTATCCGGTTACCAACGGAGACGCCCACCCTTCCCGCGGGAGATTAACTGGCGTGGGTTCCCGTTGCCTTCCTCAGTGTCCGTGTTATTGCAAGTGTGGATGACTCTGACGATGTATGTGTGTTCAGTGTAGAGTGTTGTTTGGATGAATGATGAAAGGGAGAAGATGAAGCCTGGTGCCGGCCAGTTCGAGCGTACTCTTCCGAAAGACACTGGGGTAGAGGGGTGGTCGCGAGGCGTAACGCTCCCATCCGTCTACAGTGTCGTATGCTCTCATTCCACACGCAATGAGCAGAGGTTTTGGAGTTAACCCAGGACTTTGGCGCATGATCTGGTGATTAGGAACTATGCACCTGCCGACTGAGACAGCCGGGCGGACTTGTATATACTTAATCTACTACCATTTATATCATTTCTGCTACATTTCTTGCTTCGGTTTATGTTTAGTCAAAATTCATCTCCCAGTATTTTTCTTCATGCCGTACAGTAATTTCTCAATATTCTCACTTTTGTTGTCTCTACTTCACGTTTCGGGAATTGCTAGCTGTACAAATATATTAATTTGAAGATGAAATACTATGAGGAACAACTGTATTTATACGAAGAGAGTGGACTGAATGTAATTTTGCTTTTGGTTTATTTCCTACTTGTGGAAATCATTTCCAGTCAGAACTGATTTTTGATAGAAGCAAGTTTAATAGAGATAAAAGCGCAATATTTCAAAGTTAATTGATCTTTCCCTTTTCACAGAAATAAATTGGCTATTGGTTGCAAATAGTCATAATGTGAGTAATAATTTCGAATTTAAAATCAAGTACCATTTTCAGTGAAAAAAAGTTTGTACGTACTTTCCATGGTATCTTTAGAGATATTAGATTCTATTTTTTAAGGTAATACCTGTATTCAGTTTGCATTATTTACAAAAGACATTTCCTTCTATGAAAAGTAATTGCAAGTAAAATAGGAATATAATAACACAAAAAATGTACGAGTCTCAGGCAGCTGGTTGAAGTAATTTGGTTAAGTGGAGACAGAACTTGTGCCGGTTCCACGGAGAGGTAACCACATTGTAAGTGGAATGACTCGTCCAAGGTGTTTAAGGCATTATACGTAGTGAATTTTTATGACTCACGCGTTAAGTTTATTGCTGGGACTGAGCAAGTAGCTGCTTCCCAACTTTTGATGTGATCGTATGCTTCGGACGAACTAGGAAATAAAAGGCATGCAGGTGCCGTGCATTCACGGTAACGTAAAGCGAAATTGTTTTGCTGCTATTGCGTAACGCCGACCGATGGTCTCTTTTCGTTAACATTATAGCTCTGATCGCAGTGATCCATCCCACCGCACGTTCAACAGTACTCACCCGTGTTTTCAACTTGACTGAAATGTTTTGTTTAATACGTCTATTTAGCCAAAGTTTGCAGTTGAATTTTGTGTGATTTTAAATCATAACTACAATCGAACCGTTTATAACTTGTTTAGTAACTATCACATTCCTAGTCCTTCCAATTTCAATGAATTTTGATCATTATAATGTTATTTCACTTTATATCAATATTATTTAAATTAATTAAAAATAATTGTTCCCAAGACTCGATTACTGAAAAGCAGTGACAAATTTTAGTTATTCAAAGAGATTTTTAGATTAAACACAATCTATTTCTCACATAATTCAAGGTTGAATCTACTTGAATAAGCAGCTTTCAGAGTAGTTTAGGTTTACGACATAAGAGTAAAACCATTCCTTCAAATATTAATAAAAGCAGATTTCTACGACTAAAAAGTAGTAATTCAAATATAATGAAAATTTACAAACATGCAGATATCATACAAAATCGAATTCTAGGTACTGAGAATAGCGTGAATTTATTGATTGCAGGAGACGACGTTTTGCCTGGGTCTGTCGGTTTCGACTGAATGGTTCATCGAGGAATTAACAGTGCACCGATTGGTACTTTATTAAAATAATATTTTTGCGTGAAGCGCTACACTTACGAAATAGTTATCCTATGGCTTTCAAAAACTGTACTAAAACTAACTTCTGAACCTGTAAAAAAAAGGCGGGTTGAAGGTAGTATTCTGAAAAATTATTTTGTCTCCTTTGATAAACTAATCACAATTGTTATTACATAACGCTCATAACCCTGATTTTGTAATGCTGAACATATTTCAATTGGAATTACTTACATTCATCTGAAATAATAACTTCAGTAATATTACGTTAATGAAAGCGGCGTAACTTACGTTATGCCGCGTAATATTAGTTTTAATCCTGGCCCGAGCCGCATAGATTGCGATAAATGCGGAACTACTTTCATCAGCATGAAGTAATGTTTTCGGTAACATGACGCTCTTGAAAACAACTTGTATTATTTTTAAACAAACCTACATGAATCATGCCCACTCCAGTAACGTCAAATTCCAGTTGTCATTCCGGCCCAGATTAAATTCCAATCTAATCAAAACGTCCGCTAACATTGCTGCTCGAAAATTAAATATTCTTATCTTACATATCTATGGAGATAAGAAATACATCGAACGACTATAAATAAATAAAAAGCAATTAATAAGTTAATATTATAATTTAAACGCAACACCTTTCAGCGCTCTGGTAATTCACTTCTTCGCTGATGGTGAACTAAATAGAAATGTTACTAACCAATCCTCATAACGTCCATTTTGTAGTAACATCTGTGGCCGCTGTTAGCACGGTAAGGAACGCCGGGCGCGAGACGTCAGCGTTACGAACACGATGACGAAAGTAGCTTGACAATATTACAAGATAAAACAGCATATAGTCGGCTAAGAGTGCAAACCTGCTAAGTTACTTTATGTTAATTTTAAAGCAGAGACAAATTTAATAAATATTAATAGTACATCAGTTTAGAAAAAAATTAAAAATACATTTATTGTAATTTCTAAAATAGTTTTTTTATCAAACACAAAGAAACTGATGAAATATACTGACCTTTTTTAAATTTAGTGGGCTTTCAAGGTAGATACCATTATAACTCAAGGAGACAGCAACTATGTCAAGACAATTGAAATATAAAGAAAAAATTTGTTTGTCGATACAGCATTTTATTAATTACGAGTAGTAAAGCAATTTTGGACACATTAGCTAATATAACGGAAGAACTTGTTCTGTTTTCATAAATTATAATTCACATTATTTCAAAACTTCTTCGAAAAATCAGGTTTGCCTTCAGGATTTGCACTTAGTTAATAAAAATGAAACTAAAAACTTTATAGTTTTCATTGTTTTTTTATGCGAAGCTGAGAAACATAAATTTTCTTTGTAATAATATTTTGATTTAAAAATGTAAACTTAATTTTAAATTATTTCTGTCATGAGATATGTTGTTAAACTTTCTTTTTTGTGCAAATTTTGTAGGTTGGTAAACGGCAAGGAAACTACTCCACAATAATTTGTCCACTTATCTAAGAAGAATGTTTCCCCATTCGGAGTGTAACAATGTTCTTTTGTGACTGTAACTTAAGCATCGCGTTAACCGCGATCGAGAAGAACGTTTTTATAAACATGAATCTCAGCCAACTTCTGTTCAGATTTCTAAGTACTCTGTGGATGTTTTTGTTTAATGGTGAAGTTGATATATTTTTCTTCCACCTGGGTGTCTCCTGCGTTGGAAGACTATTGTTGATCACAGCTGTAGAAAGCAAAGCATCAGACATAACACATCCCTCCTCCAGTACGTGCAACGGACTCTGTAGAAAATTACCTTCCTTTATTCCGCTGCGTTGTCCTGCGGTAAAACCTTTCTCTCCAACAAACAGACACAAATACAAGCAAATTTTTCAGAATTTGTAGCTCCTTCGGTATTGTTACAAAAAAAGTATTTAAAAAAACTAAAAATCGATACCTATTTTTTAAATGAAAAAAAGTATGATTGTGAACTTGATGTTTTGTTCTGTAATACAACCTACTGAGTTCAGGAGCCATCAGTATAGCTTGTCGGTCGACTGTAAAAATAATAGTCTTCTTCTTCTGCTCTAGCTCTCATATTTCAATGATGTAACTAGTATTTTCTTCGGGATAAATTTTTAGCTTTGAACATAGAATATCTCTCGAATTGATATTTTTTAGCTAAATACAATACTAAATTTCTACCATCCAATGCTTCAATAAAAACAACTATAGAAAAAGTCTGTACTTTTCGTGTTAAGCACTTTTACATAAAAATCGTAAGGACTACTGGTTACAAATATTTTTTCCGGTTGTAGCACGACAGCAAGGTGATTCCTTAACAGGTACGGATAAGTTTCATTAGTGGTTCTCTTGAAACATCATACTTAAAAAATTCTTTTTTTCGTTCCATTATACGTTCTTCCATTTTGTACACGTTTCCTATTTTTTTTTTAGTGAAAACCCAATTACATTTTTGAATCCGTATCCGTTTTGTTACCTTGTTACTTATTTCAGGACAGTCATCATTTTTTGTTATCAGACTCTGAGTTAAAAAGTCTATCGTACGGAACAACTTATTCAAATCAGAACTTGTATCTAATTCAGTAAAGTTGAAGCCCTAAGTACAGTTATACGCGCTTTAACATTGTTGCATCTGTCATTAATTATTGCCTTATATATGGAGATATATGGAGAGAGAGAGAGAGAAAGCACCGGCTTCAAAATTCTATACAAAATTTCGAATACGGCGGAGTTAACAACGAATATCGCGCAATATGGCTGTTTCGCTCATCACTCGGTTATATCAATTTGGAGATTAATTTGAGCTTAGCTATTTTTCGCAGAACAAGTCGTTTTTTTTATTTTCAAGTGGTGCATAACATTTCGTGAAATTAAATCTGGAATTGGCAGGTTCACTACCTTATTGTTATTTTCTTTCATCTTCTGATGGAACATGTTCTGATCAGGAAAATATTTCGTCTCATGGGCGTCTGTAGGTTTTATATCTTCCCTTAATACGTTATGAATTGGATTGCAAAGAGGGGTGTACAGTACTAATACAAAACGCTGTCTATACAGTTTTTTGGTTCACGAAGATGCAGACTAATTAGGGTATGAATATTCGATGTATGCCATAGGCCTAGGAAATGGAATAACACATCTGTAATGCTATGTTTATAGCATTCTCACGCACTTTATATTTCATAATCAGTTGGTTTTCAACGTCAGTGTTAAATTGGAACATAGAAATGGCTCTCTAGTACCATTATGACATAGATATGTCTTACAAAAGCTATTGGATTTTTTTTATATACATATCAAAATTCCAAACAACTAAGAATCCTTGTTTTAATGTTTTATATCGCTTATGTTACAGCGAATTTTAATGAATTTTTTTTATTATGATTCTGTAATAAAGCAATCAATCTGAACCCGTTTTATTACACAGCTGCTCAGAGCGACTGCCACACGTTCACATTTCCATACTCCATACAGTCTCCTTCTCTTTGGTTTCATTCTGTACGCAAAGCTATCTGTTTCATCGCACAGACTAAACCTCTCTAATTCCTTTTTTTAACGACTATCATCCAATCATTTCCGTTTATCTGCCAAGCTTTCAATTACCCTGCGTCGTAGTATAAATAATAAACGCAAGAAACAGTATCATAAAAGACCGTAGTAATAATTCCTGTGTTACGTCCATTTTTTACTTTTTCAAAAATATTAACTTTATTTTCGTGAAATGTTTTTAGTTTCCTCTTCCACTGCAGATATCATCGCTTTCCGTTCGTCGATCGTGTATTCTGACGCATACATGTCGACAAGCTAAATGTCTTGCTATTTGTTGAGTTTCACAAGTCATCGATCATCATTCTGTTTGCGCTTAGTTTCCATTACTTCCCAGTTTCCTGAAATATCGACATAATATTTTTTCTTTTTATCTGTACACGGAACACTAATTTCACCATGCTTTTTAATATTCTGAATTCATGTTCGTATGCCGTAGTAAAATTGTAAAGCTATTTATTTCGGGTACACCATCTGTTTTGGGAACCGCTAAATTGCAAGAAGGATAATAAATGTTATTTCGAAGTCAAGAAGGATATTTACTTGTATGCTTTTCTACCCATATGGACGCGTTAAAAAATAACGTTAAAATAAATGCTATCACTTTTACATTACTGTAATGATGAGGCAGGTTTCACAAAAATCATCATATTTCCTTTAAAATACATTTCATGGGCTAACCTGGAAGTGATGGTCTTAATACATTTATGTACGAGTATATTGTGGAAATATTTTATTTTATTTTTTGTTGTAATTTCAAGGTTTAACTTCGATTAATGTAACCGTAAGTAGTGAATGGTATGTCCAGATTTACGTGCATATATTTGCAGCTATGCCGTGCCATTTGACACGGGCTGAATCACAGCAGTATCAGTGGGCGGTGGGCGCCACAACGTTATGAGGGGATGACATCAGCAACTGCCGACAAAGAATGCGCAATATAAAAGGCAATAGGGCAGCCAAGTGCTTTATGACACTGAGGTAATAATCCGCAGCCTGCAGTCTGTGTCACACAGTCGCAGTATTACAACAGGAATATATGAAATCAAATATATATCTGATTAAAATAAACATAAACTGCTTGAAGCGGTGAGTCATCACGGTCTGGCTAATTTTGCGGTGTAAAAATCTTCACCAGCAACTCCTAAGACTTCTTCGTAGGCAAGTCGCACATTACAACTATTTTGGGGAGACGAAGACACCTCAAATTTCCAACTTATGAATATATAAAACTGAAGTATCTGTCATCTCATACGATTATGACCCGTTTTTTAGGTTAACAAGCCGGTTTGTTAAACTATATTCAAATGGTCACCGGCAAGAGCTCCGTCGAAATTTTATATACCGTTTGCTAAATGCCCGCGTACAGTTACGAGATATTTCTACAAACGTGGGGTCATTAATCCTGAAACGCCACACTTTCATTGACAAGATAATCGCATCTGAAGAAAGTCGGAAATACAGCGACCATGTAATAAGCCAACCGACAGAGTTTCAGGATGAATAAACTTTAACTCACAAATTTTCAAAACGTCAGTTAACAAAATATGGCTATCTCATAGCCACAATCACGAACATAAAATTATCAAAGTAGCTATGTCTCAAACAAACAAGCATGGCGTGCACCTTTCTCTGCTGATTCACAAATAGGTAATGTCGTTTGCGATTAAGCATTCTAGAAACTCAGAAACAACAACAGTGAAAATTACTGAGAATCATTTCGAGCCTTCGTCATCATATTTTCGAAATAGCTTGATGTAGCAGCTTGTTTAGACAATAGTTTGCTACAACGGTCAGGCAGGAATTTTCGTGTGGTTTTATCTGACCTATGCGGAATAGGTGCAATATAAACTAACATGGAATCACAACCTATATTGCCTTCATCGTGACGACCGGAACAGTTAACAGTGGACATGCCGAGTACTGCCGCTGTGGCCTCAAGAAGCGACGCCACAACCGACACGTAACAAGAACGTCCGTCGCGCCCCACCAGGTAGTTCTTACATCCCGTCGCGGAGGCTTTACGTCATTAACAAACGAATGGGATCTCAACTCTCCTTAGCTTGAGTTAATGAGGCAGGTACTAGCTTACAGCACGATCCATTAGCGCCATGATTACGCAAAATTATTACGTCTTCACTACAATCACAATAGTTCACTCAGATTAACTACATTGTTTCAAAAGATTATGTGCAACTATATTTAATAGTTGTACAATCAATATTATGAACAGTAAGGAAAAAAGAAGTATCAGATTAATAAGTTTCTACAAGGTGATCAGGAATAATACAGAAATTAATTAGCCGGATCTACATATACATGAGGAAAGAAATCTCCCTCCTGTAAACTCGTATCCATTCTCAATTATTATTTTTTTCAAACGGTGGGCTTTCCAATTACCGGATTGGTGTTAACTCCAAGAATCATTGAGCGTTTTTCCTTAATTTTCGGAACAAGATCATCGAACATGTGTAATGGTTGTACTTTCCAATTCCTCCTATTTTGATTTTTTTTTTTTTTTTTTTTTTTTTTTTTTTAACAGTTTAACGTCCCTTTTTAACAACGTGGTCTTTAGAGACGGGAAAGGATGGGGGCAAGGAATGGGAAGGAATTCGGCCATGGCCTTTTGAAGGAAGCATCCCGGCATTCACCTGGAGTGATTTGGGGAAACCATGGAAAACCCAAATCTGGATGCCCGGACGGGGATTCGAACCGCCGTCCTCCCGAATGCGAGGCCAGAACGCTATCCGTTACACTCCTATTTTGAATTCATGTCTTGGAATTTTTATGAATCTCTCTTCCTGTTTGTGATAGTTAAATCAGTTATCAGTGTTTGCCCTCTTGATTTTCATATGAACATTTAAGTTGTAGACGTGAAGGAAATTTTATTGATTTGTAACTTATTTTCTGCGCTTTCCTATTTCGCGCACGAACATTTTTAACTTAGGCCACTAATTGCACAACTTTCTACATTTGTTGTAACTTCGACAAAACATATATTTTCAACACCATACAATTACTTAGCAATTAAAATATTCAGAATTGTTGATTTGACGCATAATTTACTGTTTATTTCCTAAAGTATCGTTAACAAGTAGACCTAAAAAAATTACTTAGTCTACAACCCGAACGTTGGTTGGATCTTCCCGAAGGAGGCATACTAAGCCATTGTGTCAAAGATAGGGTGGACAGTTCCTTTCCTCTAGGATCCACAGTTTAACACGGAATCAGAACCACGTAACATCCTGGCGTAGCTCAATTCCAAAAACGTCTTAACCCCACCGGGATTTAAAGCCGGGAACGGACCCCGGAATTTTGAGAGCAAGTGCCTTGAGCTTTCAGACCGATCAACTAGATTTACTTTACATGAATTTTATTTTTCCACTTCACGGTATTTAAGAATATAAACAGAAGTGTGAATACGTTATTTACTTTTTCCAAGGAATGAAATTTCACGCATTATTAATACCAATTATTTTATCATTAATGAAAAGTGTATTGTTGTTAATATTCAGCTTCCTAGGGTCGTTTACTTGAGTTCATATTTTTTATGTATAAATCTCAGTTCCTGCAACGCATAGTTAATATTGTGATTCTGATTTCATCTTATCTATGCTTACTCTTTGCTAAAAACGATTAATCGCAGAAGCTAAATTTGGAGATGTTACATTTCTTGTTAGAAAAGGAATTCACGAAGTCTTTCACGTCTTCACAATTTTTGTTCTGTATTGGCGATCTATTTACAGTTTTCTTTTTCACTTTTTCCTTTTTCTAGAAAGGACTGTGAATACAGCAAGAAACATAATTGTTCTTGTTATTTGTCAAATTATCGGTTTTGTTTCCTTTCTCTTTCATCATTCTAATTTTACAATTCGTTTTACCTTTTCAGACACTATACTTTCTACTGCGGCATTTTATTTTCACCTATGCGCATAGTTCATTGACATGTCGCTTCCTTTTTTTTTATCGAAAGGACATAGCGCAATGTGTACAAATTTCTGTGTTGTGTAATGTGAACACTCTCTGGAAAGTTGCCTCTTAAATAGGTCGAAATTCATTCTGACTTTAATATCCCTATTTCTAGATCTGAGAGCTCACTGAAAGACACTATTTCGCTCGAAAAAAGTTATTAAGTGACGATTATATTGGGTGAGTCAAAAAGTACTTTACAACTTACAGTATAACTTACAGATAACTTACAGGATCGATAGATGTGTCATTTTGTAGCAAAAAAATCTCAAGTTTCACATAAAAGTGTCAAGTGTCATTTTGGTTCGATGTTACTACCATTTTTCATGCGGCAAACATCCCACCGGTAGTCAATTTCTTCCCATACTCGTTGCAGCAAATCGGGCGTAACTTGTGCAACGGCAGAGTAGATTCAATTTTTCAGGTCGGCCAAATCGTTTGGTAGGGGAGTAACATACACGCGATCTTTAATGAAATTCCAGAGAAAGAAATCCAGTGGTGTCAAGCCTGTGGAGCAAGGTGGCCATGTGATTGGCTCTTCACGGCCAATCCACCGACCTGGGAAGTGATTATCGAGGAAACCTCGAACTTCCGTGAGGAAATGTTGGTAGTAAACCATCTCATCTCGGTCATCTTCATCGATATGTGGAACTTACGCTGACCAGTCGTTGCAGAGTTCGTTTCAAGAAACCAAAACACACAGTGAGCACACATCGCACCAGAGAAAGTAGCGATTTTAACTGTGCACTACGCTGGCGCTCCTGGTGGCCGAATGGTGTACTGATGCTCTATGTGTATCAAACTTGAGGTTGTTTGCTACAAAATGACACATCTACCGATTCTGTACGTTATTTCAACAAATTTCTACATCATTACAATATTGCAAAGCCCTTCCCAGTAAAAAATGTCGAGACGAGACGAGACAAGCTGACCACAATTTTCCGGTTCAAGGTGTTTGCTTCCTGTCAACAATGGCGACCAGAGAAGAAAACAGGGAAAGTTTATTTCCCCTTTTCTTATGGCTTAAAGTTTCGTCGACATCAAGTCATTAGAGGCTGCAAAGGACCGGCGGGAAGGAATTCGGCTACGACCTTTTGAAGGAACCATTCAAGCATTCACCTGTCGTAATTTCGGGAAACCATGTAAAACCCAAGTCTGATGGCCGGACGGGGATATGAATCACTGATCTTCCGAATGCGGGTCCCGGGCGTTACCTTTCACCAACCCGTCACTTATAAGTGAACGTCAGACGTGGCGATTTTGTGAAATCAAATTTGATGAATGCGTCTTCCTCAGAACTCACCTTCCTCTAAGTTACCAAGCGCACTCCGGCTGCCAGAAGCAAGTCACCTGCAACAAAACGTAACCCTCTCTTCAAATATAAACTACTAAAGTTTTCAGAGTCAAGTTGAAAACTAAATAAAATACAAGAAAGAATTAAAGAAGACAAATGTATCAATTTAAAATATCAAAATTGGTATTCCAGTTATCAAAGCCGGAAGAAAAATTTTGAACCCTAATTTTTCCATACTCCCCGTTAGCAAAGATTATTCTTCAAAATTCCGAAAATCGTTGGTTTCCAACGTTTCAGTATCCTGTTGTGTATTCTAAAATCAGTTTCACTTCGTCGAATTACTAAGAATTTTCGGGTCATGTAGTAAGTTATTAATACATACCACTTTACAGTCGGCGTAATTTTTCTCTGGGTATTTGTCACCACCGTTTAGACCATCTCCAGGTCTCTTCACCTACTGAATCCAATAGTAAACGTTAAAACAAAACGAAATACTATTGGCTGGGAGCCAAAGTGATGGGTATTCAAACTATGTTTCTTCTCTAACCGAAATCCGGATTCTCAGGCCGGCAAACCAAACTCAGATTACTCGAATCACATACAGCAACGTTACCGCTCATTCTCCAGCATCGATATAAACACACATTTGCCAAGCCTAATATAAGGTGAATAAAGATGTATTAAAGCTGAAATCTGGTGACTAAAGGTGTGTTTTAACCTGTTTTCCATAATTTATTTAAATAAAAAGTTTGGATGGTGTTATTATTAACATTACTCCCATCATAGGGTCGTAACTTGCGAAACATTCATCGCTTCTGCTCAGCAGGTATGCGGCCAAACGAATAAAATTCCTTTCAAATGTAAAATCGTCCAGAATTTCCTCCGAAAGCGATTGCTCAGAGACGAGTCAAATAACAGTTTCATGTTGCTAAGAGTACAGTCGACGCTGCCGCAGCAGGATGAACGCTACTGCAAAGCTTCTTTACCTCAAAGGGTCGCTTGGTTGGATTCGTTAATTGAGAACACGTATGCTGTTTTGAGGACAGGTAGCCGACAACGGAGTGTGCCGATAGCCGTACTTTCGACTACCAACAAGACGCGATCAAGTCTTCTCGATCATCCGTTCACAAACACTTAGCCTCAGACAACAAACTTAACAAAATTTCCGATTCACTAAATAGGATGAAATAAGTTTTTTTCCTGTGCTCCTGAAAAAAGGTTACTGAAAATTAATATAAGGCAAATACCGTTTCTTCTGTAAGATACCGGTGTTCACGGTGACTATAATCATTTACCTCGTATCCAAAAACGAAAATAATTGCGTTAGTGGAATAGATTTAGTTTTCTGAGAGAAATTATGAGTGCTGAACCTAACGCGGATTCATCAAAGCGACTCTGTTTATTCTCTATTTGAACCAATGTTTGTCGACGAGCTGTAAAAAACCGAAGTTTAAATTATAAAAAAATAACATAATTTCTACAAGGATTAATCGTATATGGTAAAACGCAGTCACAACAGCGAATCTTCGAGGAGAACTGAAGATTTACAATTACCAGAACCAAACAAGATTTTGTTAAGACTATTATTGCGACTTACTACGAGAAAAAATAACATAACTTTGATACACAATTTACAAATATTACATCACAACAGATAATAGTTTCCTCTACTGAACAAATCCGTGGAATAAAGGGAAGTTAGAAGAAAAATATTTTAATTTCCTCTTTAATTTTATAGTGTCTCCCGCTAAACATCTGATATTAATGTTCGATTATTAAAAAAAAAACATTAATATCGGGATGCTGAACTCATTTCTCAGTCGAAGTTAAATATTTAAGATTGCTACGAAGATTCTTTATTCTTAGTAGTCAAGTTGCTTGCTGTTTGCTTCAAATACAAAAAAATTCTTATATATAAAAGATGGTAATGAGTAAATGTACTTCCAGGCAGTTATTAAGACTATCAATTCCATTTGCATATTTCTACATGTTGTTTTAGGCTTTACCCCGTACATAATTTGTATCAAGTTTCTTGGCTCTTAAGACTCCGGGAAGTGTTGGAACTGACCCAGAAAAATATTGAATATTAAATTACTCAACGAAATAAACAAAGTACACAAATTTTAGCAAATTAAGATAAGCTACCATTGAAATTTTTGGAATAGTAAATGCACCTGAACTCAGACGTTTTTATAAATCAGTAACATAAACGATACAATTTAAATTATAATCAACTTTCAGGCCTTGAATTTGAATTTTTTCTAATCCTTTATCGGGTGGCCGAGCAGCTCTAGGTGGAGCGACTGACTGCGGACTGGATGTAGTAGTTGAAGATCTAAGCCCGCTGTGCGACGAGTACTAATGAACTCCAAGTGGCCGCCGAGCGTGGTGGTGAGTGGAAACGCTTTGGCCTCGCGCTGGGGAAGACTCGGGTTCGAATCCTCGTCCGGCCATCCAGATTTCGGTTTTTCCATGGTTTTCTCAAATCACTACAGGCGAATGCCAGGTTGGTTCCCTCAAAAGACCATGGTCCAATTCCTTCCGGTCTCTAACGACCTCGACGTCGACGTGGCGGTAAGCTATAATCAAGTAAATGAACAAAAATCCGAAGCGGCCGACGCGTGATAATCAACATCTACCTCAACCTCAAGTGGCGAGGCTAGAAAAAAGATACGAAGCTCCACCAAGAAGGGCCGAGTAAATGGGAATACCTTCTCGAACAGACTGGTACGAATTAATAATTTGAGAACAGCGGATCTGCAGTATAAATGTGGTATTTACACCAAGTTTAATGAAAAATAGAAGTTTACCATAAAATCTTGATTATTAGTAATAACATACTGTTTGCCACCTGACAGAAATATTATTGCTTCGCTAAAAAAAAGTTCTCGGGTAACCGGAATAAGGTAACACAAATAAACTTTGATATGTACGTCGTAACAAATAGATACCGCTCACTAATCCTGAACATGGTGCGCGTAATATTCTTTAAATTCTTAATTTAAAAATGGGGAATAAAATCTGGAGGAAAGACAATGCACACGACGTAGCATGACTTACGTGACACAGGTTATGATGTCGCGAACTCTTTAAGTAAACATCGAAGTCTAAGAGCAAGGCAACGTGGGATGAAGGGGAAATTTTTAAACTTTTATTGTCAAGTAACTCATGTACTATGCAGTATGATGTTTAAAAAGTTCAACCCTTTAACTTCGGAATCACCCCTATTTTTAAAATGTCTGCATCAATAATTAGTATGAAACAGAAGTTTTAGAGTGCCACAAATTCAAACAAACAACCAGAACGATAAACAGGACAGAGATGAAGGACAGCGCAGCGTGCAAATGAAGGCGAGGATTTATGACCACGTAAGGATTTTTGAAATATGTTTGATATTGATGTCTACTACGATCGACAGCTGTCATAAATGAATTAACGTTTGCGTTTTATGACCCTGGCATTATTAGAAGGACGTACTGTTTTCAACCGTTCGTGTTTCTGCAATTCAACGACTTTGAGAAACAAGTTACTACAACATCGTGTTCACTGTACAAGCTACATACTAGCCAAATTTGGTACATCGTGCATCTGCTTGTATTCTATTCAGAATGACTATTGAAACACAATAACTATTGTATCCCCATGAATGATACAGACGCTCAAAAGTTATAGTGATTTCCTTCAATCATGAGTGAGAGAGTGTTTCCTTGCAGATAGTTTTTCTGTAATCAATGAGGATGTTTTATTTTACGCATAACGTACAGTTACCGTACTTCAACATTAATTCGAATATAACAAAACATGTGCAATGATTTTGCAGGTCATTTGCCCACAGATGCTTAGTTAATTAATTGTTGATAAATAACGTCAATGCAACTGTTATTGATTTGTGTCATGCCGACGCATTTCACTTCTCACTGAGGCTTTATCGACCAATTGTTTCAATTGATGTTAAGGTTAGTATCAGAAATCTATGCTTTCCGATTAGAGCCATATACCAGCACGATGTAAACACATTGTTTATTTCTAGCAAATATTGATTTCACTGACAATTTTTTAGTCTAGACGTGATTTGGCAGTAACAGATATTTTATAGAAAATAGTAACTTTGAAAAGTTCAATAATTATAGACCTATGGTTTGGGCTGTTTAACGTTAACCTCTATTTAACACGACAATAATTGAGGATATATAGTGCAACCTGCATATTTAGATAATTATTGTAATGTGTTCCACTTAAAAATATGGTCATCTAGCTATTCAAAACACTAAATTAATAAAACAATTTTTTTTTGTAGTTATTCTGTTCCGAATTTGTAAATATGTGTCGAATAAGTCTGTGTTTGGAGTTGTTGCTGCCAGAGCAGACAGACATAACATATATGATAACGGAAGTAACCTCGTTATTTGGATTTAAATTCATCGTACTGATATATGTCTTACTGAGATGCATATAATCCTTGTATGGCTGAAAGAATCAGCAAGGATGACAATACTACAAAGCAAGTAGGTATTTTCTATTTTTTAATCAATGCAAATTTTCTCGTCTGAGAGAAGTCAGGGTACAACACAATAAAGTGTTTATTCGACCCATAAGCCAAAGTGGTGATTACGTTATGGTTCGGAGCTAACAGCCATTTGAAAGCACAACTCCCTATGCAACAGTACTTTGAGATAGCAGTTACTTATAAAAATCTCTATCAGAAAATCCTTTTATATTAAAACTGCAATCAACATGTTTTTAGTTGCAATTCGTAAGGGGGCAGGGGTAAGTATGAGGTGAAACTTCAGTACGAGGGAAGGTGGAGGTGTGGGGACATTGCCACCGGAGCGAGTGCGCCCCATCGCAATTGAAATTAAATTAACAACGCCAAACCTTTGACGAACCATCACATAAAAATAAATCAATTTTGAGATCGGATACTCGTTAACTATGTCAACTACATTTTACACATAAACCTGGATGCACAAAACAGATTGTACAAAACTTTAGCGAGAGAATAATACTGCAAACAGCGGCTGACCGGTGCTCGTCCTCAGCCTGTGTCCCCGGCTGCCCGGAACTCGCGCTTGCAGGCTGTGTAGGCCTAATCGCCAGACGCCGGGGCCGCCTCCGGCCGGACAGCTACGGTACGTGCTCGGCGTCGCCGATACTCGGGCCTTGTGGCGTGTAAATGCAAGCAGTTGGCCGTGTTTAAGGGTCTTCGCCCGACGAGTAATCGTGTTACGACGAACACCTCGGTTGCGGAATGCTAAACGACCACAATGGTCAAAGTTACTAGCGGTTAGGACCTCGAAACTCCTCTAACTACTTCTATGGTAATAGGTCACAGACCAAATCACTGCTGACATCCAAATGAATCGTCTTCACTACAAGCTGGGAGTTTAAGTAAAGGTCTTTTTTAAGGCTGAATACAGTTGGAGCTTTTTTACCATTCATCACGGAGGATGCTATAATTTTTACAACAATCAACTCGTTTGTGATATTTGTTTCCTACATGTATTATTGTCTGTCTCAACTAAAATCCATAACGCTATACTCGTAGATCAACCATTGCCCAAATAAAGCATAAGTTTACCATATTTTAAATACGGTGATAGCCGTTGGTATTCAATAATGAATCATTTTTAAGAAAATTCTCTCAAATACAATGTAGTCTTCACGGGTCCACTGGTGGGCTGGCCGGCAGATACTGCAGATACCTGCCGGTCAGTCGACCAATACAGATGTTTTCACACCCGATGAAGACGACGGCGCTAGTCGTCGAAATATCGTATTTCCATAACACAATCCGCTGTACACTCGTGAAGACTATATTGCAACCATACGCCGGGAAAGTCTCCATTCTTACTCTCGGATGGTTGGACACTTTTACTCAATCGTGCATTTTCCGACGGAATTAATGCAGTAAATAAAATCTACATGTACAAATATCAAATCATCTAAACGCAAACAGCAGTCAGTTTTTTTTTATAACTTCCAGTTCTAATAATACGACTGTATTATCGATCAAGGGCACTTTAGGGAATTGTCAGCAAAGATGAATGGTATATAATTAATGTATAATATGAACAGCAAACGAGTTGTTTCCTGAGGGACAAAATGTTTAAACACTGCACATTTTTGATTCACATAAAGTCGCCTATATTTGCATTTTTTAGGGAGACACCTCACTATTTAACTTTATAAAGTTAGTTAAACTCTTATTGTACCTAACACCACAGCCGTCGTATTAAAATCTTTCCTGCTGGATGTTACGATCAACACCGTCAAAAATCTGAACTAGGTGAGAAAATGTTTCCAATGAGTTTAATTTTCTTTATTTACTGCAAGTAACATTTTCATAAAATGGTTATATCTCTAACATCACGCTTAGGCTTGTATATATTATTTCTTCAAATAAAAGTGGCAAATCGATGTTGATGATGCAGCGGTGTGTTACACAAGAGTAAACCACATAATAACCAATGGAATCTCCGTACTGAGTGATTTAATGATTTTGATATTTGTTCATTCTGATGCGTTATACACGTACACCGTCATTTTTTGGTAACAATGGTCTAAATAATGATAAGGAACCTTCATCATAACCGATTCTCTCTTCGTACGTTATGTAAACGAAGACCCAACTGATATTGGCTCATTTTAAGTTAATCATTAATAATTAAACCAATCAATTTCTGTTCAGTTCAAGATATACCGTTTCCTCATTTAATAATATTTTTATGAGTCTTTAACTCACAATTTGATCTAAGAAAGTGAATTTTTTATTTATCTTTAATAATATGCACACTCCAGTATTGCTGATAAACCTTTTCTGTATGCAATATTTGAAGTGGCCGGGTCTGTCGCGTTTACGAAAAGATTGCTATATTTTTATGTATACAGTATAAACCATGATATAAAATCCCTAATTGTATCACAAAGTTTATCTGATATAATTAGCACGATTTGGGCACACCTTCACAACGTATGTTGCCATCGTTTGGCAATTATTTTTGTATGTATAACAATAAGATAATTTTACGTATATACACAAAAATAAAAAAAAACCATCACATTCTACCTTACTGCATACATCTTATAATGATTACCATGTGTACCTAATAGTATATACAGAAATTCCAAATCAGTTACATATCATTAAACCCCTACACATTTTCAAATAGCAGGATTTTATGACGTTTCCTTACACAATTGTGTCAGTTATCTGGATAAAATCTATTCTGTATGTTTAGCCATAGGATAAGGTATTATTATGAAATATTTTCATTAGTTTTTGCTTGATCAGCTCACACAAAGGCAGAAATTCCAAAATTTACGGTTTTTGCCTCTTTGTCATCAGGAACTGTAGTTCTATTTGAGATAAAAATTATCCTACCTCTTAACTCGCCATATAAGTTTTGTTAAAATCCAGTCTATAATTTTTGCTTAGTGCTTGCACAGTTGGACATAAAAAATATTAAAATTAACGGTTTTGGTCTCTGAATCATTTGGAATTTTGAAACTAATCGATATAAAAATATCCTGTATATTAGCCCAAGACATGAGTTGTCAGTATGTGCAGTTTTGTTAAAATCCGTTAACTGGTTTTTCTGTCACGCGAACACAAACAGAAAATATTTCAAAATTATAGTTTTGACTCTGTATCATCACAAAATATGTTACCAATATCAGTAAACAGTATCCTACAGGATAACTCATTACATAAACTATCACTATTCAATTTCTTTAAATTCTGTTCATTAGTTTTTGGCTGACAGAGATTTCAAAATACGCTGGTTCGGTCTCTATATCATCGGGAGCTATGCAACTAATTTGGATAAAACTTTTCCTATACACTATTCCAGTTTCCTAAAATCCGCCCATTAGTTTTGCGTTTAGTTTATGGTTTTTGCATCTCTATTATCAGTAGTGCAAAGCAGTTACCTCTTTTTCAAATGAATTTCATTTACAGACACGAAATTTATGTAATTTTATTATAAAGCACAGACATAGATTACGCTGTTATATAGGGACACAATATAGATCATTATATCATTTGTATTATGTTCATCAGCTTTTGTATTAAAGCGTAAGTAACTAAGCATTGAGATTTGATGAATCTAATTCTACTGAAACTATTCTATCTTTCCCTAATTTATTTTTCACTATTTGATCTGACCTCCGATTTGTAAGGATCGTCACAATCTGATGAATATGATATTGAGCATTAGAAAGCTTTTGTGATATCATTTGGCAGCATGCCAGGGAAAACTACTAGTTATAGCACATAATGACAATGTACTGCTGGTAACCCATAAGTCCTTAAACATTTTGGATCAAATTTTCAGTTACCGAAAATCGTTTGTCTGTTATAATCATTATTGCCGGAAAATCAGCGGCACAATTGGCTCAGAATTTTCATCAGAGATCACTTACTTGTTCCAGAACATATTGCGGGTAGCTTCACGAGTTCATAATGGGTTATGTATGCCGAGGATGGTCTGAAGTACGAGGTTTCTCTTGCGTCAGTACTATATGAGAAGATCTTCCGCCAGAGTTTCGCGGTTATTGACTACGGTGATAGTACATCTGTTCAAAGGCTGTCTTTAACTAATCAGTAACAAGAAAGATCTGTAGGGTGTGTTGGTGAATCGGCAGTAATTACTGAATGTAAAAATAAAATATTTGTTTCGGATTGAATGAGAATTCGTTAAGAAGAAACGATGATTTCGTCATTTCAGACAACGAGACCTTCCAGACGGGTAACAGAGAACACAAAGCCATTATACTCTGGTATACTATTTGGTATTTCCTCTAGAGTATAGGTTCACAACCTGGGAGGCGCGGGATGCGATGTAGTACCGAGCGTGGTGGTGTAACGGATAGCGTTCTGGCCTCGCATTCGGGAGGACGGCGGTTCGAATCCCCGTCCGGGCATCCATATTTGGGTTTTCCATGGTTTCTCCAAATCGCTCCAGGTGAATGCCGGGATGCTTTCTTCAAAAGGCCATGGCCGAATTCCTTCCCATTCCTTGCCCCCATCCTTTCCCGTCTCTAAAGACCACGTTGTTAAAAAGGGACGTTAAACTGTTACAAAAAAAAAAAAAAAAATGTGATGTAGCTTCGCCGTCCTTGTGGACTATACCGTAAATCTATACCGTCGGACGTAGTATGTCTCCTTCACCGCCTCTTGAAAGCCTTTATTCTAACATCACATACTTAGTGAGTTTTCACTGGGATGTAATTGTTAGTACTTAGTAGTAGGTATTTACCTTTTTAATATTAAAATTGTGGCAAGGTGGAGGGCACTGTTTTCTTGACAGAAGGGGGAGGGGCATGGTAAGGAAAAGCATTGGAGCCTCTAGTCGAGATCATGTCGAACACTCATTGTATCAATGAAAGAAGTAGAGTGTAACAGTAACGAGAAATTCTGTACCCGTATGTATTCGTTACTAAACCAGTCAGTACCCGTTACTTTCGAATCGTTACTCGTTACTTTTGATACAATCGAACACTAGCATGATGCATAGCCTCGAGTCGCGACTATCGTATCGTTTCGTTACTCTTGATACAATACAAACTAGCATGAAGCATCGCATTCACATCGAGTCGGGTCGGGTCGAGTCGCATACAGGACGACTTCGTTCGTATTTGGTAAAGTTCAAGAAAACTGTTTATTTAGTAAAATAAGTTTAGGTATCAGTTGTTCGTTTGGATAAAACTTAAAGTCAAGTAATTAACACATGGAACTTTCGGAAAACCTCTTTAATGTACACTTGATTTACTGTAATGAATATTATATACGAAAGATTAATCTAATTTCAAAACAAACACCTGTTTGCATTTTTTTTAAAATACCTGACCTTTCACCTGACTGTGACATATACAATAACTAACGACGGTATTTCGTTTTTAAATAGGAGGTTTCACCACTGTCTTCCTTTACTGTTTTCATTTATTTTTGTAAATTTTTCATCTTTTTGTGATAGGTTTGTTAAAAATAAATGTGGACATACAATCAAATCGGTCCTGCAGGCATAGTGCTACTGACTGCCGCTTTAATTGTTTCATTTTTAAAATATTGATACAGTATTCAAAAGTTTTAAATCAATAACAAAGGTACAGAACAAACATGCGATTAGATTCGTAACTGTTGTTGCGTCGCGGTTACGACAAATATCAACATCAAAGCCAGTACCGCATTGATCACATAGATCCTACGGTAATAATACAATAACTAACACCAGGCAAAAGGAATAAATTTATAGTACCTATTTCTTTGTTTATGGAATTCTGAAACTGCAAAAAAGAGCTGCTAGATTTGTTTCTGGAAATTATCGCAGAACGTAATCAGTAATGATAAAAAGAGCTGGAATGGGATTCATTGGAAGAAAGGAAGAGGGTGAAGAGGGTCATGAGAATGTACAAGGCGTTTATTGAGGATAAGGAATGGAAAGATATGGGTGTCAGAATTAAAAGTAATGCTTGGAAGGGAAAAGATGACCATGAACACAAGCTGGCACTTGATTTCAGGCACAAGAGTGTAGGAAGATTCTCTTTTTTTAGGGTGCCAGGGATTGGAATAAGTTACCAAGAGAAATTATGAACAATTTATCAAAAACGTTGAAAGAATTAAAGTTAAAATTTGTAGAGGGCAAATGTAGGTGGATGCAGGAAAGGGGAGAAGATGAGTGTGTAGGGAAATTGCCACCGAGGCGTGCGTTCCATTGCAATTTAATTAAATGTTATTAGAACATAACAAGTGCAGAGATGTATATCACAAACTATTAGACATCTCTTTTATATTCTAATTTACACTGTAAAATAAAATAGAAAGTATCAAATCAAACAAATTTCATAAATGTTTGAAATCAATAAATCTCACTAATGAACGGTCAATGAAATAACAGTAACTATCTCACGTTATCCATACAAATCTTCTAATTACAAATTATGCACTATAAATTTTAATGTTAAACAAAATAAATACTACAAAATTAGTCTTTACGATGTCAAAATTAATTAGCTCGTTAAAAAATATCAAAACATAACAGTAAATAATATTAATTACATTAAAATAATTTTCGCACAATGTGTTTGTACACAGACAATTTGTAACGGAATTCAAATAAAAAATCCCACAAATACGCGCGTATGTATACGACGAACGATGTTCAAACTTAATTCTTTCGTTTATATTCAAAATATGTTTTTTAATTGCGATAGAGCACATGCACTTGTGGTAATTTCCCAACTCATCCGCGTTTCTGATTAATGGTATTCTTTTTTTATTCTTAAAATTAATTGATTGAAATGTCACATTACTTTTGATACAACTGAGCACTAGCATGCAGCATCGCATGAATGGCTTCGTTAGTACTTTGTAAAGTTCAAGTAAGTTGTTCATTGAGTAAAGTAAATTTAGGTAAATTGTTCGCACATTTGATTTACTGCATTCAATATTACATACTTCAGGATAATAACTAATATCACAATCGCGGCACATTTAAATCAACTAATTTCTAAACAAACACCTTCTCATTCAATCGCTGGGCGAACCGCATGAAGCATGATGCGTAGTGTTCCTACGTTTATCGAATCAAACTGCCATCTCTACGACAAATGCGAGTAACGAAACATCCGAGTAACGAAATGAATTTGTGAGTAACGATTCGGTACTTCGAGTCAGGCGACGAACCCGTTACTCAGGAACGAATACATCGTCACTTTTACAGCTCTAGAAAGAAGGGAAAAGGGAAAAATTCTCAGCATGACCTGAAAGATTGTTATTTTAATTCATAAATTCTTTTATTTTTCTTTGTAGCTCCTCTTCAATCCAACGCTCTTGTTCAACGCTTCAATAATGAATGGAATCCTTTCTTGCTTCCGAATTTACGCCTCGTCGACGCAGAAGGAAAAAGACTTTAACAATGAATGGGAAGGAATTCAACCAGGACCTATTTTGAAGGAACCATGCCTGCATTCGCCTGGAGTGATTTGATGAAACCACGGAAAACCCAAATATGGATGGCCTGAAGGGATTTCGAACCAGCGTCATCCCTAATGCAAGGCCAGATCGTTATCACACACCCACCATGTTAGGCGAATGGATTCCATCTGTGAACTGCAAGAATGGAAAATATGAAAAATTATCTACAACTGCTATGACTTTGACTCAAAACGTTTTGCTTCAATAAATTTATTTAGGTTTAGAAATAGGTAGTGAATAGGATGGTTGTTCTAATAATTCATACTTCAGTTTCCCCACTTTATCCACTGTTAAAGCACCTTTGTGGACATTTGTCCTGAGATTTTTCTTTGTAAATCCAGATCTCTTTTCATGAATTTTTCCGTTCAGTTGGTTCAGAAGAGTTGTAAGTTATTGTTTTTATTGTTTAAGGTAGTCAACAAAAGAAGCCAGTTTTCATTCCAGAAAACACAATCATGACCTTTTTGGTTGGACCCTTTTAATACTGTCCAAACAATGTTGAGACATTTATTTCCGCTTTTGTTTTTGATCATCATCTAATGAAATCGGCACCCATCTTGTATAGGGTTTTCTGACATTTAATATTTGACGTAAATGTACGGAACACATTTTTCTCATATTCCTACAGCCTCAAATATGTTATACATCTATAATCGCTGATTGTTCAGTACTATAATCAGCACCTGTTCGATGTTTTCATCTGTCGCAGTTTTTGTTTGTCTTTAATGTTGATCACTCTTTAGAGATGGATGAAAACGTTTACATTCAGCCGTACTTTTTTCTCTGCTGAAAATGAAAGGACAGACTCCTTATAACATTTAGCTACTTTGATTTTACGTTAACTGTTGAAAACTAAGAATTTTATGATGGTGCATTGTTTCAGTTTATACATTTCAGCTAGACACACATACGCCATATGTCTACTTTAAAAAGCCGTATAGGAAAATCACTTCACATATAAAGTTAAAAGTTAACGTTCTTTATTGCGAGAAAAGTACAAACACAACACAAAATAATCATTGATATCAATTTCATCTCTGATCAAAGCCGATTACTTTTCAGCTTACCCTCGTATAGCGCTGTGAGCTATTCAACTCCTACTGTCTGCCACTTGACAGCAGTATGCAACGCGATCGGAAACAGGCTATATGCAATGGCTCGCATGCCGGTTAAAACGATTACGACAAATTACCGCTGTCGATTCAAGAACTGCGATCTGCAAATCGCGAGGGTGCAGTTTTATTTTTATTGCAAATGAAAATGGATTTAGGACGAAATAAGTGCCCAGGTTAATGAGTCGGCCAATCGAGCAATTTCTGGCATCGGCCAAACAGATGGCCGTTCTTTCAACGAGGTAACGCCCGTACTTCGTTGTGTGTTGTATGACAGATGCGACACTGCACTTGTTGATTATCCATGGAATGATTAAATTCCGTAATCCTTAAACTACATTTCCCAATATGCACAAGAGTTTACAGTATTTCCTACACCGCCGGTACATAAACTACACGATGTCACTATGGCTTTTTAGCGTCGGATTAGAAACAAAGACATTAAATGTTAGCAGTAAATATATCAATTCCACACACAAAGCTGAAAATGTCCTGTTGCAGTTTTCAATATTGTTCATATCTATTGCGTATCCAGTAATTATCTACAGCACAATGAAGTAATTAGCATTCCATCGTTGAAAAAAAATTAAAAATAAATAAGTATCTCATTTATCATAGACTTAAATTATTTAAAAAAACTTTCTTAGATATGAATTTTTTTTAGTTAGAAGAGAAACTGATAAAATTTAACTCTGCGAAAATGTGAAAGTCTCGTCGTTAGTAAGTTTAGTAAAAGACAAGAAATGTTTTCACTCTGTATTGTTCAGTCTTCTATTACCTAGAGCTTGACGGTTATCAGAGGAATGCAAAGAAATTAGCTAGGTAATGATAAATAATTACGAATGTTTTATATTACTTTTATTTCTGTAATTTGTGATTTTAAATTTAAAGTTACAACAGAATGTAGCATGTAACTTGAAGGCAGTTAATAATCAAATCTCCAGGAAAATGAATGCAGCCATCGCAAGGCTTTATTCAAATTATGGTACTTACATGCACTTACCACAAAACAGATAATCCTGTTTAGAATGATAAAATTGCAAATCGAAAAAAAAAATCATCAAAGGACTAGACACACTCGAAAAACAAGAGTACAAGTAAGTTTTGATCACTGAGTATTCCTGTTTCACTTTATTAACTCGCTAAGTGATCTATATTTCACAACTGTCTAGCTACACATGAAAGTTACAGTGAAGTGTTTTACATCCAATTAGTTCAAAATTCGGGTCAAATTACTAAATAAAGCAAAGAAAATACTGACAGGAAACAATTCTTGTGTAAACTTCTTTCGGATCGTACCTTATCTCGTTCACAACAGATTTGCTACTGTTCAATAAAGAAACCCTACAATTATTACTGGGCTGATTGTCAGTTTAATAGGTTTACTTTTTACCTTCACAATATTGTGAACAATCGCGTTTATTTACAGGTTTCTACTGGGTTGTATATATAGTTCCGAGGACAAAAGGATCTTAAAACTTGTCTGCTAAACCAAACTATAACCAGGTCGAGATAGATATTGATTGTATTATGATTTGATCTGAATCATTGCTTTGTGTTTATTTCAGTTCACTGTTAACTAAGCTTTCGTTTTCAAAAGCACGTCTTCCCGACTTGTACAGAAACTGATTTCTGGTTTCTCCAAAACGTGAAGATGAACCGAAATCTAAAACTTTAGATGACTATGATAAACTGTCACGAATGGAGAACTAAAACTATTGTTAGCATTATTTTGCCTAACATAGTACTGTAAATATTTCATTGTTGATACACGGAATCAAATATTGCGAAATAGCATTACACCTCCAACTCAAGAATTTCCCATTTTACTTCACCTATCGAACTTCGTTAATTGCTGAACATGATATTCTTCCACAGCTGACAAAACGAATCTATGGGCATATGCTGTATAAGTACATGTAACTGAAAGTTATTTCACAAGATGAATGAAAGTAATTTCTGAAGTAAGAGTACAGTTCTAGTTCAATAAAAGCTGTGCTAAAAAATCTAACCTTCAAATAAACCGATAAAATGCCAACATTAAGTCAAAACATTAAAATAATATAGCTTTAATGCGGATGTTAGTATTGAATTTTTTTTTTATTTCGATTAAGTTACCAAAGGATTTGTATATTTATTTGAGTGCAGAACAGATAAATAAAGAATATGAAGAAAATTTTCAATACATTAATGCATTAGTTGTAGAAAAGCAATTGGTTGAGTGGCTGGGGTTGTAATATTCTGTTGAAAGCATTTTCATCAGCCAATATTCCAAAATTAAAAGTAAAAACTGTTCAAAAAAACAATTTTCAGCATAGGCATACAATTAACTGCTCTTAAAAAAAGTGTACCCATATGACAAAAATGTTTTGTTTTGTTAGAGTATCCTATCTCACGACAATAATTTAAGGAAGCATGTATCTCTATTGTCTGTTCGTTGTTGAAAGTACAGATTGTCTGAATCGCTCTATTGCTCTTCATGTGTTTCAGTTGGAAGCAACAAAGTTTACATATATCAGGAAAGCATTGTGGGCTACTGGTATTAAAACCAGATAGGTTGCCTCTAAACTCCAGCGGTAAAGCGAACCAATGAGCAAAATGGGATATACACCAAAAATACAGTTCATAACTGATCCATATACAATATGCCTTCCAAACGTAATTGCGCTAAATAAAAGTTACTGTTCTGAGTAACGCTTTTTTATCGAACCACCACAGATATGTTAGTATGTTAGAACGACGTACCAATACCGTATTTCCGCCTAGAACGTGTTAAACCGAAGACTCAAAAATTACAAACAAGTGGTTAAATGACGGTTGCATCGACTGAGGTATTCTTAACATCGTGACAATTAATCAACTGGAAAGAGGTTTATTGGAAATTAACCAATTTCCATTGCTTCTGAAGTTCAGGGTTAAGCTTTTGTCATATTTCTTGGTTATTTAAGGGGAAGACTAGAAACAAAACAAAAGGAATTTAAATTTTATCTCCAAATGATGCGATTACTAACAATACAATAGTAAATAATAATTATTACTAAAATGTGTAAGATAGGTGAAGCATGTCGCACTAGTTACACGCAACTTACCATCTTTAACTAAACACATGGGTGTGAAGTACAAAAATAATATGAAAAAGAATGAAGTAGTACTACAAGCGTATGAAATTCTGTTTATAACGAATATTTTAAGAAAGTAGAGCGAGAACTTCTAACAGAAATATTCTGCATCAGTTTTGTTTTTGGACTGCTGTGTTCTTTGGGATCCGCATGAGAAGGGTTGGGAGAAGCTATTGAACAACTCCAGTCAAAAAGGCGCCGTAGTTTTAATTCGCACGTATACCCCTAATGAGAGTGAATCCATTACGACCGATGCACTGAGGCGGTCTATGGGAGATAAGAAACACCGGGAAAATGTATTACAGAGATAGCGACTGCTACACGCCGGTTCGTTTTTGCGTTTTGAAGCGCCGCCATATTGGCCCCGGAGAGGCACAATGTGCCCAAGTTCAAATCGTAGACCTGCCATCCACTATTCTGTAACCATCCAGGCGAATGATGGAATGGTATCACATTGTGACATGATAATCACACAGTAAATAAAAAAAAATTCTTACAATGCATAGCGCAATTAAGACTGTTAGTAGACAAACTTGCGCCCCCTTCCACCCTTTGCGGCTAGCGACACACTTTGGCGAGAAGCCAGCTTGTAGATGTCTATGAGAAGAATAAAACTATAGTTGGGAAAGAGGAAACAGGAAAAAAAGATTGGATCACTGTCTTTCACTGCTAAATGCTACTGCTTCCATCAGATGAATCTATCTGGTCAAAACGTTCGAGACATCATAAGCCAAAGTTCACCTATCCATTAGCGAATCGCGTATTAACAACCGTTATATAAAACCAAAGCCCGGTTCCTTCCCCTCTCTTTTAATTCTAACGAACTCGACGTTGACGATTCGTAACCAAACCTCCACCACGATTTCCGAACTAATTAAATGGCATTTTGCCTTTTTAACTATAGAGCCAACCACAGATTTTATTTCTGTTACTGTTCCACAAAGTATGGACAACACGGACGAACACAAAACGTAATCAAAACATGCCTGAGTCGAACCTTTGCATTAGCAGAGTCAGCGATTTATGAGGTAAAAAGTCCAAAACGCGGAGTGGAGTCAATACTTATAATCTTAATCTACCACGAGTTAAAGTCAGGTTACTGGCGCCCATGTCGCTGACACACAATATCGCCTTTCTCGGTTAATTACGTTTCGACGTTTCTTTATACAAAACACAAAATTAAGGGACGAATTCTGTGAATCACTATTAGCATTCGTAAATATTTTTAATTTTCACATTATTCGATAAAAAGAAGTCGAGATGGGAGTTCGCCCAAAGCTATCTCCTTTTAGTATATGCCCGATTTCACCTACTAAATTTACCAACCTTCGTGACAGGAGTAGCGAGGATCTATACTGTATTCTCTCTGTTACAGACAAAAGCAGGAGTTTCCGAAAACTGTCTGTAGCAACTGATACTGCATCGTGCCAAATACAGTATATCAAGCGCAGTAACACTTCAGTGTTTGGCCTGCTTAGAGAAGCTAGTTCGCCACTGTAGTTTCCACCTAGTGAAGGAGATAACTCTCGTTTGCTGCTGACAAACATTGTGTAAGGATCTACAACCAGACAAGACCTCCGTACCTACAACAAACTATTGGCACCACCAAACGGAATGCAAAGAGCCTCATTAACAACCGCGGCGCAGAGCAAATAATACTTTGTAAATATTTTATCAGAAGTAACAACAATCCACTTCCGTTGATACAATAGGCTACCACATTATAACAGTATACTTTTGCTGATCAACAAGTAATGATTTAATTACAACCGCTAATCTCGTCTCTCTTAGTATCGAACGAAAAGACGCTGAGTCTTGACACATGATACGACTACACGGGAAGAATAAGTTTAGAGCCTTCGAAAATTTCACGAAATTAATTCGCGGTGGCTCTGTGAAAAAAAAAAATGCAATTCTTTATTTCTGATAAAGATTAGTGGTATTTTATGCAACTTATTGGATAACACGTAGTTCCTATGTTCTATCTGGTACACGTGCAGGTTTTTCCAGTGTCCAGAAGACGCTTTTAGCAAAATTTATACGCGTTTGTTGAATTTTCGCATGCACAGGGGCTAGTTAGATCTTCCACATAGCATCCATCAAACAATCCGCTTGCCGTTTTGTAATGTTGCTTACTTAATTCCACTGATTAACATTCATTTACATGTTATGATACATTTATGCACAGTTAATTAACATACATTAGTCTTAACGCTTCTGATAACCAGACCGATTAAAAAACATTACGTAATTTTGTTTGATTCGAACTCTTGCTGTCTGCATGGGCACCGCTAACCTCACCATAGCTTTTTCACTGAAGTCTTCGATTATCTCGGCAGGATTTATATATCATTAAAGCCTCTTGTCTGAAAAAGTAATTTAGTTAGGAATTAGGATGATTACAAAGACATTCATTATTATTATATCCGTTATGATGTTGATAGTCTGCAAGATACCTACCTGTTACTGTTAGCAAATGAGAATGCTAATCCTATCAGCTGGATAATCTTGTAAACCTATCACTTGAATGAAAATCCAGCATGATACGACTAACATTCTCATTTACGAACAGTAACAGGTAGTTATGTGGAAGCCACTCAACATAATATTGGATTTAGTATTACTGTAAACAATGGGTTTTTTAATCGCCCTAGCTCCTAACTAAATTGCATGTTCATGCAATAATACTTGAACCCAATAGGAGACTTTGGCGTAAAAAATAAGGGCGAGTTCGGGCGGTGCGCAAGAAAGCAGTGAGCGTTTTAATAGAACAAAATTTCGTAAACGCAATATAAGGATTCGATCTGGGTACCTGAAGCCTAATATATGTTAATTAACCAGGCGTAAATGTGTCATAAAAGATAAGTTCATATTAATCAGTATGCAACATAACTAAAAGCCAAGCGTGCAGTTGGACGGACGCTATGTGGATGGTCTAAATGAACCATCGTAAGTAGACACCCTCCTTGCGAAAATATTGCAACCCGCACAAATATTGTGCTAGAACCGCAATTCCGGGTAGCGCCAAAAAATTAGCCCGAAACCATACTTAGGTACCACTACCTCGTTTGAAATGCTAATTTCCTTCATAAAAATTATGAAATATTTTTTTCTTAATAGGAAGTATCAGTGGACGTAAAGATGAAATGTTGTTTTCAGTAGTAACATGAATTATTAGTTTATTTTCAGAACGACTCTAGTAACTGTTTAGCCGATGATTTAAAAAATTTTGAGCGTTACGGTCAAAACATTCAATTAACATCAGAATATCTTATGGCGTAAATTCATTGAAGAGAACGGTTACTATTGTCAGAGACATCATAGAATCTGTGATTCTGGAAAAACCTAAAATGTCTAACCCCTGACCTCCATTAAATTGAATCCCATCCACACACACACGACTGGCCAGTAAATTTTAAGAATCGATGCTATGCTTTGAAATACCACCACTATCGAGTCGGTGACAGTGAATTTTGGTGCCGCAGGATGCTGACGGCGACGCTGTGCCTGTCGCTGGTGTGCTGCTGCGCGGCCGCCGACCTACTGTGCCCAGCAGCCGGTGCCGACCGCTGTGCACCGCAGCAGACGGACGACAAGAGAGGCTTCAACGCGTGGGGCGGCAAGAGAGTCGACTGGGACGACGACGGACAGGCGAAGAGGGTCTTCAGCAGCTGGGGCGGCAAGAGAGGCTTCAGCGCGTGGGGCGGCAAGCGGTCCGACGGCGCGGAGGACGTGCTGGTCGACCGAGTGCTGCAGGAGGGCGAGAAGAGGGGTGGCGGTCAGCGGTTCTCCAGCTGGGGCGGCAAGAGGAGCAACGCCGACGACGACAAGAGGGTTGCTTTCAACAGCTGGGGCGGCAAGAGGAGCAACGGCGACGACAACGACAAGAGGGTGGCTTTCAACAGCTGGGGTGGCAAGCGCTCGCCCGAGTACGATCAGGAAGAAGAGAAACGCGGCGGCTTCAACAGCTGGGGAGGCAAGCGTTCAGCCGGATTCGACTCGGAGGAAGAGAAGCGCGGCGGTTTCAGCAGCTGGGGAGGCAAGCGAGCGGCAGAGCGCGTTCGGCGGACTGCGGGCCGCTGGGACGAGTCGCCCCTCATGTTCCTGCTACAGTCGTGGCTGCCCAAGCGAGGCGCCTCGTACGGCAACCGGCGCGTCGGCATGTACAAGTCACACGTCCAGCAGACCCGCGGAGGTCCCTTCTTCTCGTGGGGAGGCTAGGAGGCTGCCGAGTCTTCATCAACACGAACAGGAAAAGTCATTGTTTTCTGATTTGTTTCAGTTCTTTCCATTTCATGTTGTTATATGCACATATATGTCGCTGTTAACCTTCGAGATATGTAGAGCATTCTCCGATTATTTGAAAAAGTAATAAACCATCAGAGCATAGCAATACCAAAAGCAAGAGTTCATGGCCCGTAGAAAATGAATAATTCCTGCCTCCATGTTCATAAACCAATGTTTTAGTAAATTTTGATCTACACGATCATTTCAATTACGCACTTTCCTTACGGAGTATGTATATTTTCAGTACCACAAATAAAACAAAAGTTGTTGTTTCAATAAGACTTTTTATAAAAATTTCACAAATCTGAATTTACCTGCAAACGCATGAGCTTGATCCTACAACGTAAAAAAGGCAAGATTTTAAGGGTTCCAAGGTTCTTTCGATACAAACATAGCTTTCCAACAGCAGCACATTTTAAGCCCCTAACAAATAACGTTGCTGAGGTGACAATGGAAACACAGACGAAGATATCGCAGCATATTCCTCAATCAAGAACTCAGTTTTTAAACTTTGTGTTCATGAAGAAACGACAGAGGAGAATGTGCTATCAATCGTAATATAACCGTAACACGACGTTCTAGATTATATTTCGAGGAATATACCATCAAGACAATATAAGTGACGCATCTGAGGCAATGCCAAAAAATGAATCTATGAGAAAAGTCCCAAGCCACAGAAGACGAGGGAAGTTTGTTTTCTGCCGATAAAATAATTTCATGATTTCCTTCCAAATTTCTATTTTCGTCGAACCCGTTATTTCTGGGCAAAACTTGACTCTTAACTCCACCCCGTACGGCCTTGGGATTTTAGATATGATGTTAAAATTCAAATAACAAAATTCATATCTCCGGTTGCCATAAAACTCTATAGTACAAATTCTCTTCATTTTCTGAAACATAATGGTTTTTCTCGGTTAAGAATCGTTAATTTTTTTTTATTTTTTTTTTTAAATTCATTACCTACATCATAACATTTCCTACTGTGAATTCATTTGATAAACACTACTACTGGCCACCCTCGTGGTAACGGGTTTCTCAACAAGAGAATTTCTTTATGTACTGCTGAAGATTGATCCAGCTACACAAATAGGATATTGTTTATCCTCTGTGTACATACACAATTCATTACCTAGTTAATTCAAATATGTCATATATAGAGACCAAGTAATGATTAATTCTGTTTTTAAAAAAGAACAAGTCAAACATCTAGAAAAACCATTCTGTTTCAGAAAGTGAACAGGATAGATACTATAATGTAAACGTAGCTCAGTACGACACCTTACTCAATTTCATCTTCAAACAGATACGGAACTTGGCTCCACGTTTTCAAGATTTTGTCTGTTTGTAGGAATTCCTGTAATTCCTTGTTGTATCTCTTAACGTCTTCAGTCTTTCGACTGGTATGTTGTAGTGTTCCAGCTCATGTTATCCTGTGCTAAATTCACATCTGCATACCTAGTACAAGCTACAATCTCAGTTAACTATTTCGCCTATTTTAATCCATGTCATCCTCTATAATTCTTTCCTTTAGAGTATCACACATAAACAAATTAACATCAACCCTATCGGATTGTGATCCATTATCTTCTCTCTACATTTTGTTTGATCCTTCTACAAACGCTTTTACTCGCCTACCGTTTTCTAAAACAAGAAAGGTATTTAAAAAAGCTTTCACTCGTAAAAAAGCCCTCTGTTAGACATGAATAGCAATAACTCTCGTCTCAAAGTCACAATTTTAAAGAGGTAAGTAAACAAAATACGAGTATAGACGTGCAAATAAAACATCAACAAAAGAGATTAAAGGGAGACAGTGCTAGAAGAAAATAGAGTCTCCTGAACTTGAAAATAATCTAGGAAAAGTCCGCCTTAAACTCCTGATCGAAGATAAATTTCAGAAAAGAATGATTATGAAATTAAGAGGTATCGACGCAAATTTACTCAATAAGTTCAGTGTCAGAAAATTGTTTAATTCTTACAAAAACTAATCTTTCTAGCCAGTCTTTTCTTTTATGTCAAAGATCGTCGAAATACGAGTAATGGTTGTAAGCGCACGGTTTTGACAAATGGCTGGAGTAGTGATATGCTGGGCATTCTTATATATGTAATCGTCATGATACTGATTGTTGTGGGTTTAAGGAATCGAGTGTGTCGCAGTGACGATGGGAATAGAATCGGCTTAAAGCCACGAATCAAGGGACTGAGGAAAGTAGGGGTACATGTGATGTTACTTTACAGTGCACTGTGCGGCAATACATTTTAAAGGAAATGACGCGTCTACTGGAGAGTCTACAGCTTTGTCCGAAGAACAGATGGATTTGTGTGCGGTGAAGTAAACTAGGCCTTGTTTGTAAGTCATTTAGGCGTTTATTAGTCTGTATGGCAGGGGACGGCCACATGGCTCATTCACGGAGATAGGGGACAACCCACACGAGGTCAGCTACAACAAGCAGCAACGCCGTTCTCTCTTTTGTCTTTGTTGCTGTACAGGTATATGTAATTAATATCTGCACATTGAATTTTCTTAGTCTTCTCCGATAAGGTCTGATTAAATGACAGTGCTAACAGCGAATGGGGAAAGGATTACCATATAAGACACAGGATTTACTGGTTTAATTTTAGAAAGTAATAACTCAAGAGCCTCCTAAAAGGCAAGTAGTTTATTTCACTACAGAAAAGCCTATTAAGCATGGGCCCCGGGAGTGGGGTGCAAGGGGGTGCACTTGCACCCCCCTGCTATGAATGAAAATACACAGAAAAAAGATTAAGAAACAAAAATTCTGTTATTAAATTCATTGTTTGAATAATAACTTAAGACGCCTAGGTAGTTGTCCAAAATTGTTCGACACCTTGTCAATAAATTCAGTATCCTTAGTTAATAAGTAATAAGTGTTATATATAATGTATAAAAACAGATGCACCCCCCTTAAAGTAATCCTGCCAGCGCCCATGCTATTAAGAAAATATTAGCGTTTATAATTTATGTCAACTAACCTGCAATAAGTGTTTTCAACGTATGATTTTCAACCCGAAAATGTCAAAGACGACATAATTACTACTATTGTGGACCATTAAAACCAATAACAGAAATACTTTTTAGAGTTTCCATAGCCATCCAGTGATAAATCCAAGAAAATTCTTTTGTGATAAAAGAAGAAACTTTAAGTCCAATTCGTGCATTGATTAAGAACAGGGTTGCCAAAATTTCGACCGCTAACTAAATGCTTGAAAATACGAATGGCTCAAGTATTTTTTTATACCTCGACTGATAAAAGCGACTACACAAAATAAAAAAAACCGATATGACAGCCTGTTATTAAAACATGTCTGCTCTGTATGAAATATATCCGATACTGAAAATTTCATTTTGATTTCCCGCAAGGTGTTAATATTGCAAAATATTTTTCCAATTGCCCGACTATCATAGAATGTTGTAACTATAATAAACAATTACTTTATACAAATTACAAACGAAATTAGGTATATGTTTTTTAAAATATAGACTGAGTGCTTACTTGATAAACAAAACTAGTAAATCACGACTTCTAAATTTATCACTAAGGTAAAATTGAAATAAAACTGATTCTTACGAAATGTGATGAAACCTGGATCATTATTACGGAAGTGACTTGTTAAAGAAAAATCTAACACATTTGCTTCATGTCATGTGTGGTTTCAAACAAAACAGCAAAATAAATTGTCCATAAACAGAAGTGCAGAATCAGTGGCAAAATATAACAAATTTCCAGGTAAAAATTTTAAGAATGAAACGCAGTCACATTTTCGCAGAAACAATTATTTGAAGTTATTTGTATAAAAACTTACCATCCCGTAAATAAAATTCTTGCAAAATAGGCCAAGTCTCCTGGTTGTTTAGTGGAAAAAAGTTGTGAGATCTGGTTCTGAGCCAAGTCTAAACTTTACAGTGTGTATTCACTTTCTGAAATGAAATAGTTTCTGTCAGTGTTAGATATCGTTGAAGCAAAATAAATCAATAAATCTGGCGTTTGGCCACTATGCATGTCACAATTTTTAATGAAATGAAAGGCATAATATACATGAACTATTCAAGAATAGTCAAACCCGAGGAATATCTTGGCTTTTATCAATTTTTAAGATTAATAATGCAACATATTGAAAGTATTTTTTATCATTTTAATAAAATTTGGTGTGCGCAATGGCCAGATCAACAGATATTTTAATTATTATTTTAAATTAACGCTCTATAATACCGAGAGAATTCGTTCTGTTTCAGAAACTGAAGCGAATACATAGTGTAACGTGTGACTTAGTTCAGAATGAGATCTCACGAGACTTGCCTATTATCACAAGAATTGTTGTTGTGAGATCTCATTTCTTTTTGTAAGTTGATCGCTAATTCAGAGTCATTGTTCAAATGTAACAACTCCACTTGAAAATAGACGGAAAAGGATATTTCAAAATTCAAGACATCAAAACAAGTGTGTCCGTTACCAACAAAGTCCACGCTCTCAGCAAACAATGGGTGTGTTTCGGGGGTGTGCAATAACGATTGCTATTAGACTTGCGCATTATAGTTCGCGAAGAAGAGCGCTCAGTTTAGTTCACAGCTCCCTCGCGAACTAATTCGCTCTTTTAGTTCGTTAGTTCGCGTCTCAAATTCAGAGAAACAGATCGTTCGCTCGCCTTGTTACCGCTACTGCACGCGCTATTTTGTTTGTTATGTCAGTTTTATTAGGACATAATCATTTTTTTGTCGTTTCTAAATGGAATTTAATATGACCTTCTTAACAAAAGTTATTGCTTAATAATAGCCCTTTCAAATGACATTAGCATGATCAGTTGCCGCCGATAAACCAAAGTGCTCATTGTCCTTTGCACAAATGGGTAAACTGAATAACTGTGCTGTTTTTACTATTTACTTTACATGCATTCCTAGAATATTAATTTTTTAAATGGATTTATTTATTAGTTCGTGGAAGAAACATTACTTATAAAAGGCGCTAATGATCCCGCCGTCGACGCGCCCTTAAACCCCAACAACAACACAACATTACTTATAAAATATTATGCGTTTATTTTGATCAATTAAAATACCCGTTTATAAGTAATCGGCTTTTTTAATTTAAATATAGTTTTGGATATCATGAACAAAATATAATTCTACTATTGGCTACAAGTTAAGTACTATATGACACAAACAATATTATCTATAATATTAAGAAAAGTAACAGTAGTACTTCCAACGTGATACCTAACAATTAGACATATGAAAATGACAGTGACCCTTGAATGAGAAAGTGGTAACAATAACGAAAGTGCGTAAATTTCCAGTAAATTGGAAGTCATTGAGCTATTTTTTTTTTTTTGTTAGTGTAGGGGAGGATAATCCAACACGCATTCACAATATTTTGGCGACGAATGAAACTGATGAAGACACAAAAGTTAAAATATTTTTGAATTTCGCAAGTCATTTCTTTACATAACTTTCACAAATCTGTTAACCAACAGACTGAGATAAGTATTATATTATGTCAGCTTTAAAATCAGCGCTAGAAAAATGTAAAAGATACTGTTTCTTTGGTTTAGAAAACAAGAAAAAGGCTTTAGAAACCAAATTGTCCACAGAAAGTGATAATATTAAAAATAATGCTCTAGTATTCGTTGATAAAAGTCTGGAGTATCTTAGTAAATAGTTAGATTTTAATGAAAGCAATTGGCTATAGAAAATCCAAAAATTAAACTTAAAACACCAGGTTTCATTTGATGGCTGTGAGACAATATTAGAGGTTCTAAATTTATGAGAAAAAAATGAGTATCAAAGTGAACGAACTTTGCTCTGAAATAACAATATTACACGAAATCTAGGTAAAAGAAAGAGCAGTATTTCATTAGTAAAATTGAGCTTTTGATCGACATTAATTTAACATCTGAAAGCGATAAAGCATATTACAATTTTACTGTAGACAGAAAATTGTTAAAGATGCAAGAAGTGCAAAAAAAAAAAAAAATATTGCTTAAAAAATAAAATAGTACTCTTTCGTGAAATATTATATTTTTGAAGTGTACTATATCTTTATAGGTTATTCTATGAAAAACATTCTACCATTAACCGAAAAAATGTTGGTAATCCTAGCGGCGAATGGTGATAGTTCGCGACCGGTAATGCTCAGTTTAGTTCGCGAACGGTGCCGCTCAGTTTAATTCGCGAACGGTAGCGCTCAATTTAGTTCGCGAACGGTACCGCTCAGTTTAGTTCGCGAGCGGTAGCGCTGTGTTTAGTTCGCGAACTAGGTCGCTCCGCTCTGGAATTCCAGAAAGACAGCTCGTTCGCTCGCTTTGCTAACGCCACTTCACGCGCTCTCTTCTTTGTTATAATAGTTGTGGTTACTGATAGTTGTCTTTTAAGTGTTAATGGGATCAAAGTGTGTTTTGTTTTCACATTCCATGTTAAATTTCCGTTTTTGACTTCTGCAATAATTATTAATGTTTAACAGTTACATTTTTTTTTTTTTATATCAGTCTCTTCAGTGACATGTGTCCACAGCGAACTGTGTTACCTTTTAGATAATAAACTAAAACAAAAGTTGGTCTTCGGGAAAGGATCGAACGAACTAAGGAGCGAGAGATCTGGGAACTAGTTCGCGTAGTTCGCTCGTGGGAGCGCTCTTCCGAATTAGTTCGTTCGCACCGAGCGTGGTGGTGTAACGGATAGCGTTCTGGCCTCGCATTCGGGAGGACGGCGGTTCGAATCCCCGTCCGGGCATCCAGATTTGGGTTTTCCATGGTTTCCCCAAATCACTCCAGGTGAATGCCGGGATGCTTCCTTCAAAAGGCCATGGCCGAATTCCTTCCCATTCCTTGCCCCCATCCTTTCCCGTCTCTAAAGACCGCGTTGTTAAAAAAGGGACGTTAAATTGTTACAAAAAAAAAAAAAAAAAAAAAAAAAAAAGTTCGTTCGCGAACTGCACAAGACTAATTGCTATAGATTTAACTGCCACTACCAAATATAGGAACAAAGTAAAGTTTGAGGCGTTAGTTCAGCTTGCTGGTCTCTACACTTAAAGAAATTCGTGGCATATGGTGTCATCCAGAACAAATCAACTAACCTGTAAATTTGCGACTAAATGTTTCATGTTTCTGTTTGCAACTCAATAAATACACGGGAAAATCATCAGTAACGGACTTTCCTTATGATTTGGGGATGAAACCATATATGTGTACCAAATTATCTGTTTCTAGCACCACAGGAAGTATAATGAAATTGTGGTGTCGGGATTTCGCAGTTAATAAAAAAGTACTTTTAAAAGTAAGGAGAGGAAGGAAGTAAATCAGAATCAGATAAACTTAGTAAACTCCATCTATAACCTGAAGCATGTAACATTATAGGACAGAAAGCGATTTCACGTTTGGGGTACCAAAGAGAGATTTACAAGTTTTAGACTTTTCTTGTAATCGGGGAGTAAAATGAAATTTGTGCGCCAAATTTTGGCTTTCTACGACAAAAAGACGTACCTTGGAGTTTTGATGAGCATCTGTCTGTGAGTCAATCAGCGAGTTAGTGGAAAAATAGGTGAAACTGGCATGTGAATAAAATCCAAACCAAGAGCAGGAACGAAACAAAATTTAATATTTGCTAAGATTGCCGATATCTATGTGTAACAGAAATCTGAGGTATGTAGCGTCACTAAAATCGAAGAAATTGAGGTACAAAATTGGCATGAATTTCTTTGAGAAAAGGTTAGGCAATGCCGCCGTCGACTCTACCTAGATATTCTTATTAATATTCTTATTGTTAGTAACTGTTCTTTTAGATTCCGCTGCATTGATTCACTAATTGAAAACAACTATTTTTATTTTTATTACATCTTTAGGGATTCTGCATATTCTAGTGCAACCATCAGACGAACTTAAAAATATCATTATTTCACTAGGTCATAATATCTTTATCCTTCATTATTAGTATTTTAAATCCACATTAACTTGCAGATGTACATAATTTTTAAAACCTAATACTTACGTTCAGGCCAGAATCTTCCAGTGTTCTGGCAACTGAAGCTACTTATCACCTGTAACTTCAGACATTTATTACCTATGATCTACTATTGAAATCCGTTACTAGTTTGAAATCGATTGTATATTTTTCATCTAATCGTATAAGTTTATTATTTGAAATTTTGTGGTTAAATTTTTTCCTAATCTAATTTAAAGAGAAACACAATCTTCTAAATTCTTTTCAGATTTCATGGAATCGAAATTGCATTAAAAATAAATTGGGACATTGAATCTCATATCTTCATTTTTCAATGTTTTTTTCACAGATGATAGTGTCAATAACAGATGAACTGCAATTGTATGGACATTTAATAAAGATTATATTTCACAATGATTAACTGGAAATTAGCATACAACAAAAATGGGATAAACTAATTTTACAAAACAGTTATTGATCTTTGATGACAAAATTAGAAATTATATACTATATTCTCATGTTATTAAAAAAATTTGTTCACTACAGGGTAGGACTTCAAGTAGGGTCTACTACGAAAGACATTAATTACAATTTGTTCTAAATACGTTTCGGTTAATACAGCTTTATTTATTAAGTATAACAAGTACACGTGATGGTGTTCGCCACAAAGAAAAATAAAGATACTATAAAACCTGATGAAAGATGAAGTGAATGAGACACTAAAAAATTAAGGACATGGAAAACAACTGTTTATCACGATCACTGGAAGAACGAATGTCCGTCGCAACTTAAGCACAGCGTAGCTTCAGCAACTTCTTTTTATTATTAAACAGAACAGTTTTCAGCATTCTTCAACTTGATGAAGTAAAATTAGGCCAGGAATGAAAGAAAATATGAAACACGAACTAAAAGAAGATGAACAAGGGTAAAGAGGTATTTGTAATACGATTTCCCGTTGCCACAAACGTATGATCTGTTTGCAGAATGAAAAATGATTGCATTCTAAGTTGGCACGTTGAGGGCGCGAAAACTGATTTCAATTCTAGCTATATATTCTATAATTGCTCCACAGACAGTAGGCAGAAATAAATTTGAATCCTCATTATATGCTATCCACATTCTACGCCCACAATTCCAAGGGAGAGGGTGCAACGAGAAAAACGGACGACAGAGATGTTAGGACATAAAGTCCGCCTTGAAACGAAGAGGAAGTCGCCGCTAGCCTTCGCTCGGTGTTTTCTCTCAGTGTTTCCGCTGCATCTAGTTCGGGCACCTGGCCTGAGACTGCACTGGCGAAGAGCGTTGCGTGCAGTGCGCAGGAAACCATAACGTTAGAAATTGCGAATTACCGAGAGATGCAGAGCAGACATGCAGCAATTGCGGCCACCAAGCCTGTTTTAGTGACCGCCAAAAACGCCTGTAACTGCGCCGCAACAGCAGGAGGCGAAATCGAAGACTTCCGCCTGCACAGGTACGCATACAAGGGCCGCAACCAAAGGCCAAGACACCAGAGGACGCCCAAACAGCGGCATTCGGCCAGCTCAGAGGAGGGGGTGGGGCGATTAGCGCTCCTCCAACAGCTGGGGACTTGGAAGACCGGCTGCCGACTTGCGCTTATTAGCGCAGTCTGTAACCGACACCCTCCAAGCGCTCCCTGAAATGATAGCAAGTGTGACCACGCAAGCGGTCACACAGGTTATGTCAGCACAATTTGCGCGCAACAGCAAATGAGTAATTAAAAAATCAAAAACATTAGTCACCAACAGCAAAATATGGAGGTAATGCCAAACTAGGCAAGTACTCCAATCACGTAGTTCAACAACCCAAGGGAAGTTGAAGAGAGACAGGGCGGGTCGGAGTAGTGATAATCAAACTACATTACTGTTTGTGAAAATAGCAGCACCAAGCAGACATCTGATTACAACTAAATTTATTCCACACATTAGGGACAGTACTGTACTCAAATTATTAGAACTAGAGAACTATGTGCGCTCAGATCGTAAGAATTCGGTACGGTGCGGTGTGAAGCCGTCATCTGCTACAATTAGTTTTCCCTCTCTCTCTCTTTCTTTCTGATGGCTTTACACCTCGTTGACGTCGAGATTATTAGACACGGTATGGGATTGGGGACAAGAAACGGGAAGGAATCTGGTCATGCCTTTTTGAAGAAAGCATCCCAGCCAGGGGCGGATCCAGGATTTTGGTTTGAGAGGGGCTTTAGCGGATTTTACTTTGGAGAGGGGGGGGGGAGGGCTGAGTGGACTTTGGTTTTGGGTGAGGGCTTGAGTCGGGCAAGGGTGTAAAAAAGGTCCCAAAATTACGATGGATGCTGCAATTAGAGCCTCTAGACGTCGCGGCATGGAAACAAAGAAAGCCTGGATATACTGCTGGAAACATTCTCCCATGCGGTTCGTAGGAACTTCCAAAAAGCACCAAAAGTGATCGCAGAAGGACCAGAACGAACAAGTTGCCGACCGACCAAGGAATTTGTGCATCGCTGGTGGTGGTTTGGCAGAGCGTCGTGGGAATACGAAGCCCTCCTATTCGGCTTGGTGAAGTTGCCGCTGATGAGCTCGCTGCTGACGAGGGCGCTGGGCAGTGCCGGCGCTAGGTTTCTTGGGTCCGGGTAAAAGTTCTCCCCCCCCCCCCCCCCCGTCCGACAATTTTTGTTTACTCTAATCTTCCGTATTTTTTTTATAAATGCTAAAAATCAAATAACGCCTTTTTAAGAAAAAATTTTAATGTTTGATTTCTGTTTAGTTAGGCAAGCTGGCCGGGCCCGAGGTACTTTCGCCTCACTTACTCCCCTAACGTCTGCTCTCACGCTGGGAAACGCGATGGCTTTCATCGCGTCCTGGGAATAATCGGCGTCTGTCCAGTTAGAGTGGTGGTCGAATACCATCGCCTCCTTCTACTTGTTCTGCCATCTTTTGTCCTTAATGGCGATATTGATTGAGGGTTGGTTGATACAGGCGCTGACGCATTTACGATATGGGCGATGGTCATTTCTTGAGTGTTTCGAATTTTCTGCGGCTATCGGAGAGATACATCACATCGCAGCACGAGGTTCTGTGTCGTCATTGGCTCGATGGAGATGGTCAGGGGAGTGTTCATAGTCGATTCTGTGCTTTGCCAGGTCTTCGATGTATCTACAGTGTGTCGGTCTCTGGTAAAGGCTAGTGCGCTGAACCGTTCTGGCAGAATAGAGCGGCAAGGCGACGAGCACCACTCGCCTGGGATATTCTTCCTCCGCGGTGCACGTGCGAAGCCTAGCGGAAGTGTTGTTCTGGCCGCTTGTGTTCACCGTAGGGTACGCAAATATCACGTTCAGCGGTTCCACTCCCTCGAGAATGGGCTGTGGAGTGGTAGTGCATTAAAAGACCAGGAATAGTGGACGGGTGGGAGTCTTAACCGACCGACTTAAAAGTCCTCTCACTATGTGAGCAGAACAAGCAAGCGCTTTAGTGCAGTCACAGTGTGAGTATAGGTCTCATCTCGAAACTCGTCTGAAACACTACTTATTTCCATTTATCACGCCAGTGATGGCGTTCAATTTCACATTGCCGGTTCTAGTCAAAGGAAGCCGACGCAACGGCATGCGTATCACTAGTCCAGTTGCCACGGAAACGTCCACACCCGTTCCAGTGCTCCAACGTCAAGTCAGTACAGCGAAAGAAGCTGTTCTTTTGGTTACGGCCATGCGGGGCAACATGGCGATCACCCCGCGCTGTGATCATACTATGTAATCATCGTTGTGTACGATCCTCTTATTTCTACAAGTTCCACACACGAGCCTGAATGTCCCGGTACGATAAACCTGCTTCCCGGAGACAAATCATTCTCCCACGGTCGAACTCACACGCTGAAATTGCGTCCTTTGACGTCAACAGGTACTTCTTGCACGTTTCTACTTCGCTTGACGGCACTGCGCTGACTGGGCGTGGCCTAACACTGACCTATCTGGTCACACGAAAGAGGGCGCTTCTGGGCCTACATGTACGCTCTCTCTCTGCAGTCTTAATCACTTACTATGGTTCCACTATTCTGCACATCCTACAGCACGTGCCATTCCTTCTAGATGTTGCAGTTTTCGCAAATAGTAGTGTACTTTTATAATAAGAAAAATAATCGCCAGCTTCGCTGGGCTAAAATTCAACAAAACAGTATTTGCTACCATAAACACTTGCACCGCATAAATATATTGAATATACCAATCTACAGCTGTGACGGAGCTAGTGAAAGCTAACAAAATCGTCTGCATTTTGCCTGGAAGGAGGAATAGCGAAAGTCTACGCAGTTCTGGCTAGAACTATTAAGAGAAGTACTGCAGATAACAGTCGTCGTTACCCATCTTTTGGATCTGAAAAATTGTATGGCCTTTAAATCAATAACAAATTTTCATTTTTTCTTCGAGCTTTATGTCTCGATGTCGGAGTCGCTACAGTCGGTGGAGGACGTGGGACAAATAACGGGAAACAATTCACACACGGCCATTACAAGGAACCATCCCGGATTTCTCGTGGAGTAATTTTAGGAAACAATAGAAAACTTATAAAACAATATTAGTATCTAATGTTTAACACGTCCCAGAACGCATGAAGACACAAGAAGTACGGGCACTAGAATGGCAATCTTTTTATAGCTTTAAAACTCGTCGACGTCGAGGAAATTAGAGGAGAGAAAGGACTGTTAGCAAGGAAACGGAAAATAATCGACCATGGCCTTTTTGATAGAACCATTACCTGGAATGATTTCAGGAAACCATGAAAAACCGAAATATGGATGTTCAGACAGCGATTCGAACCGGCGTCCTCCCGAGTGCAAGGTCAGAGCGTTACTGATCACTCATCACACGCGGCACGCCACCTGTCACTCACTGACACTCACCTAGTTACAGAAAAATTTGTTTTAACTCAAGAAACCGACTATGCCCATTTAAACTGACACCTTACTTTAATGTAAATTTAAATCTACAATGACATATGGCGACCGTTAAATACATACAATGTAGTACTAGCAACTTGCTGGTGTAAGATATTATAGGCATGAGTAAAGCAGCACGTTCATCAGGATCAAAGGCAAATAATAATTTAAAAAAAAACAAAAACGAAGTTAACACTTTCCTTTCTAAAATTTTGGTAATTTGGTAACAATCCGGTTACTGTTTTATTGTTAATATCGAACGACACATTTACTTTTGCGACCGAAAACAGTGTTTTTAACGATATTTGATGATCACTCCCAGAAAGGAAGCAATCTTGTGTGTAAAACAGAATGAAAAACACTTAAAAATTATGACTCGTCTTACAGGAATATAAAACGCATACCAAGTAAAACTGAAGAAACAATATGGCAAAGGGACAAAGGAAAACATGAATATGATCAAACCTCTAGATCCAAATTCTTGAGGAAATGAACTGTATGTATACCATCAATAATTTGCGATAAAAGTTTCTAGCTCTGACGACATGCACTGCTACTTTTCTTCTGAAATTAAGAATTTCTCATTAACTCGAGGATGAAATTTTAATTATAAGAGAATGAATCATCGCCACTTTGAAATATTGTAGCTTATTAAGCGACCGATTTAATACATGTTATAACTAAGGCTATTAGCAAACTGTTTTGAGGAATTCTACAAATTTAAGGTTTTTTTTATGAATGATAAATTGTTGAAACGAACCAAATTAAAATGTCGGCTCTGGACGAAGCAGAATGAGACTTTATGGAATTAATCGCATAGAATATCCTGAAGCTACGATGTTAGGAAGCTCACCAAATAATTTTAACAAAGGGCGAAGAAATATCTTTTCTTCCATGTATGTGTGGTTCATAATTGGAACCTTGAATTACGTTTACCACTATGATGATCGGATAAGAATAATAGCAAATATGTTGTTATAAACTTGTGATGACAAAGCTATTTGTGGATATTTTAGTGCTAAACCCACTATACTAAATATGCCTACAAAATGTAGGTTATTTAAAGGAAAGCTAACAAAGAAAGAGCATTTATTTTTGGTAGCCCACCGTCAAGGAAATTAAAAAGCGTTTTACATCTGTAAAAATTAGAAAAGCCAATCAATGCGTACAATAATCTCAGGATCAGAGCCCAGTTGAGAGCATCGAACGCCTGATGGGTCTCGGTTAGTATTCAAGTATTCGAATGCAAAGTTACAGAGCTCTCCACTTAATACTCAGCAGTCGAGGGAGGTTGTACAGGCCGAGTGAGCGAGTAAACAACGGCTACCAGGCACCAAGCTATGGAGAAGCTCGGAAACCAAGGCCAGTTTGGTTAATATGCAGTCATCAAGGCATCAGCGCATAGCCAACTGCGCGACTGTTGTATACACTCGGACCGAGAATCTTACGCAAAACAGCAACCTGGGTGTTGGTATACAACACCCAGGTGTACATCAGAAGATTTCGTATTTAACTAATTGACGCATAAATGAAAAAGTATTAACGAGTTTGAATCACCTTATTATTTTTCATGGAAGAATAATGAAACACGGTGAGTACATTAGTGGCGAATAGGGACTTTTTTGTCTGAATGGAAGAACGCAAAAACAGGTAAAATCTCATCTGAGCTGGGCTACAGTGATTGGCACACACAACTCCAGTCTATAACAAATTATATTTGGACGCTATACGAGAGATAATGTAAGAATATTCTATGCACAAATATGCGATTCTGATTCTTCACCCTATCACGACGTCGCATTGCTTTTCCATCGACCGTAAATTTAATGTGCAGTAGAATAAAGGAATTAAATTTCAGAAGAAAAGTAACCTCCTTCTAAATCAATTCCACAGTTGATATCAACCAATTGTAGGAAGGGTAGTCAACGTGCCATAAATTATGTCATCAAACTACGGCTTATTGTTGGTTTCGAGCGACTGGTTTTTAATTGGAAACAAATATAAATAAAAGGGAAAAGGAAATTCCTCGATGGGCTAAAATTCGACAAACAAGTAAACGGTAAGCAAACTTTGCGGTTGAAAACTATTCTTTTTAACATAGAGTACGTTCTTAAAACTTTATCTCCAATATTATTACTGCTTCACGTCTTGCTACTTTGACCAACACTTCATCAGTATTTCTGTTGTGAAAGCTGTTCTGACAATTGGGAGGAGGCGTCCAGCTCTGTTAGCATTCGCCGTTCATCGCACGGCAAAGTGATCTCCCTCCACCATAAACCACGAAGTGCAGCAGAAAAATCGGCCCCACAAAATAGAGGCTTTAATCTTAACACTACTACTCTCTTCCAGTTGCTGACAAACTAGGAAATGATGACTATCTAGCAACTATTAATAATAATACTGTCGAAACAGGATACGAAAGGACGAAGTCACTTTCAAACTTGGTTGAAGAAACCCAATGAAATCTCATCCACACCGTTATCACTGATGATTGCCACTTATGCTCTGTGCTTTAACGATTTCTAATACAAGAGACCATTCGCAACTCGGAGTAGTGTTACAAACAAACTGCTGCTGCCGCAGTTGTTGGGATTCTAGAACTTGAGGTACTAGTTAGCCCAGAAACTATTAATTAGGGGCATTATTATTATTCTCGTATCACAAACATCAAAATACACAGTTAAATACATTGTGCAAATCAACAACCTTAAACACACTTAGCCCAGTATTTCGCAACCTCAATTTCATTGTGTGTTGTTTGAAACAAGTCTTCATTGTTGCAGGATGATGGGCACATAGGGCACTCGCGCAAATGATTCATAGTTTGGTCTTCACCACATTCGCACTTAATATCTGTAGCATCAGTATAACCCCATCTGACTAGGTTTTCCTTGGACCTGCCCACTCCTGTTCGCAATCGATTTAAGGACCGCCAGACGTTCCAGTCCTCTGCATGACCAGGTGGCAAGCGCTCTGCAACTGTCAGTGGTCCTGAGATGTTAGGAACCTTCATTTTCCATAATTGTACTCTTGCCTTTTCAGGTGACCTAATTAGTTCCCTTGATGTTCTCAGAAAGCTTTTCCTGGATTTGAGTCTCTGGGCTGGTGGTGTATGGCCAAGCAGTGGATGAGCGCTTTCCCGTTCTACTTTGGTCCTCTCCTTGTTCGCAGCCACTTTTCTGCGGATACTGGGTGGTGAAATGCCCGAAAGCTGGTAAAGCCTATCATCTGGGGTAGGCTTTAAGCAACCTGTCACTAGCCTACAGGTATTATTGAGGGCTACATCCACCTGTTCGGTATGAGATGACGAGTACCAAACTGGGCATGCATATTCTGCAACAGAGTAACAAAGGGCCATTGCCGATGTACGTAAAGTTTGTGGTTGACTGCCCCACTGTGATCCAACTCGTTTGCGCAGTAAGTTATTTCTTGTAGAGATCTTCATTTTGCAATTCATGCAGTGCTTCTTATATGTGAGGGTTCTGTCCAGCGTCACTCCCAGATATTTTGGGGTGTTACATGTCTGCAGTTCGATACCTGACCACATTACTTTTAACTTATGCTGAGCTTTCCTATTTTTTAGATGAAAGGCACACACTTCAGTTTTTGAGGGGCATCAGCAATGATGAATCCATTAATCCAGGTGAGCAATCTGGCCACTGCAACATAGTGAATTCCCTTGCAGGTATTAGTAGTAGACACATGCACCAGACATCGGCCTCAATTTTTACTCTGTACGAAACGAATAACGTGTTACCATACTACAGTTAATGCTATGAATGAGATACTTTTGTCAATAAAAAAACCAGGAGACGACTAAATATTGGACAATATTAATTTCACCGCAGGGTTTCAGTAAGAAGCAAATACTTAAGGTAAAGTACGTCACTAAAACATTCTGCCGTATTAATTTTTTACCAGATGCTTTGCACTCGCATCGTTCTCGTATAATACAATCTGTAAAAAACATATATGAGCATACCTTTCTAATTATTCAAACTTATATGGCGTGCAGCTGTCACTAGGAGAAAAAAGGTTCTAGTGGTATGTTAACATGACAGTTAAGGCCATCTTCAATGAACTGCAATAATAATAATAATAATAATAATAAAAGAAACAGTGCAGCAATGTGTCACAAAACCATAACAATTGCGAGCCTTTGAAACATTTAGTTGATGGGCAATGATCGCTCGTTTTCGTGTTCTGCAATCCCAAACTTTTTAAAATGAGGAATAGAGACAATAAACGACAATTATTTGACTACGAGTAGCTACTATTACGTATAAAATGCAGCCACGTACGGCTTGTAGTAATTTAAAAAAATTAGCCGTACAGAAAGTTGTCTTTCGCGGCAGGATGCAATGAGGGGCACCACACGGATGTGAAACCTTCTCTTAATGGTCAAGTCTGGTCGCGTTCTTCTAGAGAATATATGTAATGAGTTTTCATAGTTTTTCTTTCATTATTATAGAATATGAGCTCGGACGAACAACTCCTCCTTCTGCTGTTAGCGCTGCAGCAGAGGGCATGAATAATTTAGTTACTTTTTTTCAAAATAATTTAAACTGTGCCCTATTATTGTTATTAAATCGTTTGAACGGAAATAGTTACACACTGATCGCGAACTATGCAGCCTACACTACAGTTAAAATAAATATTACGTGGCATTATGTAAGTTTATCAGATTTATTTTAATCTTCTTTGCTTTCACTGAGTAATATTGCTGAGGCTATTATTTCCGCAATATTTAACTATGTCAGCTATTCAAATGTTGTAATATCGGTCTGAATCGCGTTGAAGATTTTTGGTTTTATACCTTTATTATTTGTTGAAGATTTTTATCAAATTTAGGTTGTTGTGTAATCACTGGGACTCATCAGGAATTGTCGTTTTGGTCTGAAAACTGCTGCACACGTTCGTTGCGTGATAATATTGGCTATGGTAAAATAAGAACGAGGTACGAAAGAATTGTGATATTCGTTTGAAATTTACCACATACGTTCCTGTGGTCATATCTTTTAAGAAAACGTGTACATGAAAGCAAAATGAAACTTACGTTAGATGTGAAGCAACATGAAAATTAAGAATTAACACAACAGAAAACTACCATTTCACTTCATATTGTCAGGTCAAAGATAGCATCTGCACCCTACAGCAACAACTGTAAAAACGCTGGCAACATGTATTTATATGCGTGAGATTGAAGTATTGTTTTTCTGGCGACAAGTTTAGAGTAGTATGTGGCTAGGTTAAAATGCAACCTGGAAACGGAAACTTTTTGTTTCAGCTCAAGACACGAGGAATTACATTGAATATTATTTTATAACAATTCTATTTAGTTAAACAATTGCTAAGAAATTGTCAGAACAATTAAAGAAAAGTATGTATTTCGTTTAAATTGGCATATTAATTATCAGTTTTAAAATCTTAACATGGTTTGAACGAAAGAAATTCAAGACTAATCGCGTTCTATGTGGCCTAAACCACAATTAAATATTACGTTCCTTAGCGTAAGTTGTTAAGATTTATTTTTAGTATCCTTTGTTTTCACAGGGGTCATTATTAGCCGATGTAAGGTGTCTCAGCCGTTAAAATATCGATTTTCAAAACAAGTAATAAGAAAGAAAGATGTGAGAACCTTTGAAGATTTGGGATCAAGTTTATATCGCGATGCATGATGACACTGACATGCGATACAGGGACTATATTAATTCGAGTGTGATTGAAGCGGAAATTGTGGTTAGACTGAAATGCCACCTAGACCAAGTTGACAACTGAAGATTTTTGCAGTAGCATAAGGGACGATAAATTACAACAAGCTTTATTTTCAACAATTATATTTAGTTAGGCAACTGGAGGGAAAAAAATTACCATAACACTCCGTTAAACCCGTCACTTTTGACGGACTTTGGGGCTAGTTAAAGTATAATAAGATAACGGACGGCAGGAGAAACCCAAGAAGAGTTTGGGCCTTAATGCGCGTTTGTGAAAACTGGATAAACAAATGGAAGGTCGTCCATTTGCAGCGCAACATTAAAATAAATGTAACTGACCTTTAATTTTTTATTAATAATTTTAAATTAATTACAATAAAACGATTATTGTCATATCGAGTTTTTCAGGTGTCTCATTCCGTGCTACCACCTTCTTTAAAAATGTTTATACAGTTCCTGGGAACTATCAGGTTAAAAAGTTCATTTATGTGTTATTTTTTTAAATAATTCCATCTGTTCACTCATTTTTAGCGAGGCGGTGGAGCGGGCACGCGATGAATTTGTTGTTTTGTACAACGGGATCGCTTGTCGTCGTGACAAAGACTTGCTGGAGACAGTAGACCTTTTTCTTTTCTTTTCTTTTCTTTTGCTTATAGCTTTACGCCTCGTCGACGTCGAGGTCATTAAATGCGGGAAACGTCTGGGGCAAGGAACCGAATTCGACCATAACTTTTTGAAGGAAGCAAGGAACTTCACCTGGAATGATTTGGGGAAACCATGGAAAACCAAATCTGGATTCCCAGACGGGGATTCGAACCCACCACGCTCGTTCAGTATATCGTGTTCTGTTTGATACAGACTCACTGCGCCTCGGTCAGATATCGCTTCCCGACGCGAGGCTATGTGGAGTCTTAAGTGCGTCCGCTTCTTTTCTCCTGCAGAATGGCAGGACATGTTGGAAAACCGAAACTTAAATTTAATAGGAAATAACAGGAATTTGCTAGTTACATTTACTCGTTTTCAGAAAGGGGTCACAAATATATGTTTTGTGAGGTGTCAAAAAGTTTAAACACAATATGATGTGCTTTCTTGACATTTTATAGTTTCTGTATTAAAGAATTATTTTAGAAAGATAACAAGCAAAATAGGAGTTTTAAGGAATAATAGAATGACGAGTTTACGACACTCTTCGAGGATTCTTTTATAAAAGTATGTATTTCTGGAGAATACGATTTCAGACGATAAAACAATAGACACAGACACAATACGATGAGTATTGTTCAACATTAGATCTCTCTCTTTTGACGAAACCTATAGCGAAGTTAGAAACACAGTTTCTGCTGGGAAGAATATCAAGGCCAACGAAAACTTACTTACCTCTCCTTAATTTCATTTTTTTAATGTACCTTCAGAATTGAAGATAGAATCCTTATGTAATGATTCTTATAAATGTCTGTCGCAGCCTCTTAACCTCTGAACCAAAAGTGTAATCTTTAGATAATCTTTAAAGATTATCTTAAGATTACACTTTATTACCTTTAAAGATGTCAAATGAAATCCGCCGATGCTGAAAAGATTAGGATTGTTTTTAATGCACTGTTTATTTTAACATTGGTCGAAAAATGTGACTGTCCTGAAGTTTTTTTTTTGTGAAAGCCATAAGACTAGTAACCTTAGCCAATCTGATTCAATAATAAATAATTTGTTTAGACAGAAAAATAGTGTATATCGTTCGGTAGAGGATTACGGGAATCGGATGATAAATGTGCCATGAAAAAAACTTTTCTTAAAAATAATAATTTTATAAGTCCCATCTAACTTTTTTACAAAATGATTATTTTACAATAGTTAATTAAATTTAATAATTACCTGGAGGGAAGAGCGACCATCATCTTGATTGCGGAAAGCGTAATTTCTGTGTTAATATTTGGTGTCTTATTTTACTTACTATAGTTTCATTTCTGAGATAATGACTGTTGAAAATCGCCTACTATGGCGGATCTTTAACAGCAACCATCAGTAAATTTTGCTGAATTTCTAAATGACTAAGTATGGAAGTTAACCAAACAAGAATTTTTTAAAGCTGCAACTGAAATACACGTGTAACAAAATTTTGATGATATGATAATTACACGTGATCCTTTTCACCAGGTGGCAGTGTTTCTAAGTGGCTGCGTAATCCATCTCTATCAGAGCCGTCTGACTCGGTAATCCTGCTGGATATATGGGACAGAGTTTGACGTGACGTTCGAGTCAGCGTTCTGGCGTACTTCATATGCACAAATCAGGCTTTGACAGAGGTGAAGGTCAGGTTAAGGGCACTGGAATTGGAGACCTTACTATCCCCAGTCAGATTCCCTAACCACTGAGCCACTAGACCACCAAATATAATGATTATCACTAATCTAATTTCTTAGTGGTTTAGCTCACAAGGAAGAAAAGTCTCCAGACTGAGAGTACAAAGTTCCCTCTATTAGATCCGACACAGTAACCTCTGGAGCTTTGGTTTTCCAGTTTAATATCCATTTTTTTCAAGAACTCGTGCAGCATCCATTGTTCGACCATGTGCTTAGTATGTTAAATCTGCGCATTGTAATTTTACCCGGCAGTCTACAAACTTTGGTCAGTTCCCCCATCTAATTGTGTCCCGTCTTGCCTCGCAAATCATTCTTTTGAAAAACCTTATCCTCCTCGCATCTTTATTCTCCATGATCGCTGCAAATTATGCCACACCCTTTATCAGCCAAATACGTTCGGATAAAATAAAAATATTTGGTGGGTAGTTTTTAATTGCTTTACTTAGCTGTTGATTCAGTTGAGGTAATTACTTGATTTTTCGTAGTCTATTACGCAATTAGTTGTCTATTCACGATTATTCTGGATTTTTCCTTGTTTTTAATGTATGTCTAATCGTCTACGCATTCGTTATAAGCTATCTTGATTCGTACATTCAGTGCTCGCAAGGCGTCTAATTAAAAACTGTTAGGCCGCAAGGCCGACTCGAAATGGGAAACTAATATAGTCCTAATATAGTGGCACTGTTTGAACTCACAATCAGATGGCAACAGAAATACAGACAACAAACTCAAGCCATGGAAACAGTAGTGTGAAATATTAATCTTATATGACGAACGTTCAAAAGAAACGAGCTGGAGTCTGGAATGTCCAAACCGGTGTCTGAATAGTAATATCGTTGCATCAGTAACAAAAGGGGTTTCCGACAAAGCGCCGAAGTCTACATGCCCACCGCTATCAGGTCGCGAGTGCAAGTCACGTGACTACAAAGCTAGCAGAAGCATGCTTCACTCGTCCAGCGCTCATTCGTGTTGTAAGCAGTGAAATGGAGGCGTCAAAAGAGATGTTATTCGTTTTTTGACAGCGGAAGGAGTAAGGGGAACGGACATTCATCGAAGAGTACGACGAACACTGCATGACCCTTACAAGGGTCAAGGCGTGGCCAGGGGCGTAGCTATCGGAGGACTAGGAGGTGCCGTGCACCGGGGCCCCCAAGCGCAGCTAAGGGGGCCTCCTAAAGCTCAGTAGAGCTAAAAAAAAAAAAAAAGTCGCCCATCTGGCCTGAGGGCACAAAATATTTTTTTGCACCGGGGCCCTTGTTAACCTAGCTACGCCACTGGGCGTGGTACAAGCGCTTCAGGGAAGGACGGGTGTCGTAAGCCGATGATGCCACACCGCATTACCGATGACATCGTCCAGCTTGTTGATGGACTCGTTACCCAGGACCGCCGAGTTACAATGAAAGCCGCCGAGGTCGGATCATTACGGAAAGACTGAACTGGCGCCCAATGGGTGTCCCACAGTCTTTAACAAAAACAGGAAGCATGTCGAATGGCCCGCTGTCTTGACCATCTTCAGCGCTGTGCCAGCCACCAATCCTGGCACGATTGGTGGCTGGAGCTGAGTCTTGGTGTCATCACTTCGAACCAGAATCGAAACGACAAAGTCTTCAGTGGAAGCATCGAGTGACCACCACCAACAAAATCCAACGCCATCCGTACTAGGGCAGGAAAGGCTATGCTGACCAAGACGGCCCCCTTCTGATAGACTTCTTGCAGTACGGGACAACAGTGAATGCCCAGCCTTACTCGCAAACCTTTAGCACCGATCGCCAAGCGATCAAATCAAAACGGTGGGAGGTTTTCGGTTACCCTCTGTACAGTCCAGACCTCTCTCCCCAAGATTACGCCATTTTTAATTCCCTAAAAAAAAAAGGCTCTGAGGGGTACACGATTCACCCCGAACGACGTCAAGCAGTACGTGGGGAAATAGTTCACACCGCAGCCCCGGAATTTTACGAGACAGCCATTCAGCGCCTTGTGTCGCAGTGGGAAAAGTGCCTCAACAGCCAGCGCCAATACATCTGAAATACAGGTAATGGTTTCTGTTCCTAACCATCCGGCTAGTTACTTTTTGAACCAGTCTTATATTTCTACTTTAAAATGACAGTCTGACCTTAAAAGAACATTCAGGAATCAACCAATTTTTTTTTAGTATAAAAAATATACTTACTGCAAGACACAAAGTAGGTGAGATTAATTTCATCACTGGTTGAATTAGCCTACATTTAAGAATTTTATTACTAAAGTTATTGCCCTGGTTTCTTCTTCCCAACAGTAATAATTTTAATATACTTTCCAGAAACCATCCTCTTGCAGAGTTTCATTCCTATCGTCTAATTAATCTTGTGCCCCCCTCCTTCTTCCTCTCTAAAACACACACCCTACCCATCTCCATTACGTACATAATACAATTTTCTCTTCTTTGACTTTTGGGCCTCCCTTCCCTATTTTATTCATATCTACGCTCATTCAATACCACACAGTTCACCATTTAACATCTTTATTATTTATGTTTACGGCATATTCCCAACTCTACGGTTCCCGAGAACCTCACCTTACGTTTTATCTATTTTAATGCTCTGATACAGCCCTGGATTTTTTTTTAAACTGCTTTACGTCTCTCAACAGCGAGGTCTTTAGAGACGGGAAAGGATGGGGGGCAAGGAATGGGGAGGAATTCAGCCATGGCCTTTTTGAAGGAAGCATCCCGGCATTTGCCTGGAGTGATTTGGGAAACCATGGAAAACCCAAATCTGGATGCCCGGACGAGGATTCGAACCGCCGTCCTCCCGAATGCGAGGCGAGAAACAGCCCTGGAGATATTTTCATCATTTTATTTCCCTTTTCTTATACACCAGATATTTAAAAATACATACCGTTCCTGTGGAACCTCAATGATTAGATTACACATTTGAGTGCCTAGTCTGAAACTTTTGTATGAAAATTTCCGTAAATAACCACCTGCCCCATTTGTCTTTCGGTTTTTTCTGTTCTCAACTGTCACCAATACAAAACCATCTTTAAAGATACTTGCGAAGTACTGAGATTTCCGCGATGAACGGCCTTGCTTGTGCTAAATAATTTACTGAGCAATAATTTCTTTCTTTCTTTTTTTCTTTTTTTGATTATGGCTTCAAAAACAGAGGGACCTAAAAAATTTGAGTGCCTAGGACCCCATACTTTCTTAATCCGGCACTGCCTTTGATGACAACGACAGTGGCCAACCGTTTCCGATAGAGGAACTAATTTCGCTTTAGAGCAGTTTTCTGCTACGTGGATTCATAAACTTGAGTAATTGTCCTTCAAGGGAACTATGAAATAGAAACAATATTGACTCCTCGCATTGATTTAGCTTTTAGGTCATCGTTTCACAACCTTTTTCAATCAGAGTACCAGTAAATTGTCAAAAATAATGCTATACACCAGTGGCTTAAATGGGCCTAATTTTTTTTATCTATGTGTATATTATGTATATGGACATATATTAAGATACCATTATAACATAATAAATCTAAAACTGTTTTGATAAACACAGTTATGAAAGTGGAAGTGAACAATTAAAAGTTAATTAGTTGTTGATCAAATCCTTAATTCTTACCAAACCAAACAAATAATAATGTTATTATAGACTGGAAGCTACACTATGCTACCCGCCTACATGTACAAAATAAAAGTCGCTAGACTGTACACCTTTTATTTTTGTTTATTTCACCACTCGTATGTTACAAACCCTACAATATACCGCAGTCCCTCACACCTATTAAAAGACGCTCAGAAAACGGACATTCACTTAATCACCACACGAACAACACTCTCTTTGATGCTATCTGGAAATGAATAAACTATTGTCGAAACAATGCTGTTCTATCCTCCTCATGCAAATGCCAGATTTTTGACTGGTCATTGAAATATTCAAGGCTATTAAAAGAGTTAGTCTTATAAGTACGAATGGTATCTAAACTCTAATATTCTGCGGACCACCTGAACTATCTTCGCGGACCACAGGTTGAGAAACACTGTTGTAGGGAATGTAGTTGAATGTGACAAAAATCGAAGCTGCTGTTGCGCTCTACCGACAACTAACTTTTTCGAGCTCCATAATGTTCCAGAGACTGCGAGGCTACCCACTGCCAAAGGCAGCATAAGATAAAACAAACTTGTCACCAATCGCCACCAGCAAAGCGGTTCCCTACCCCTGCATATTTCTGCGAAAACGCCAGAGCGCATGCGCGATTTGTGACATCTTGCATGTGTCTCCACCACAGCAAAATAGTGCACTGGTTTTGCCAACAAATGGTGTTCAATAGTTTCCCTAGCTTTCATAAGTTATGGTATATTAGAGCATTCCGCATTTATAAATATTAATTTTTCTTTCACAACATATATTTTTTAATTTATTTATTCTTGATTAGAAGGTCTGTGTCATTACATCTATAGCCGCCACTGGTGTAAGTTAATTAACTTTAACTAATAACGGTATGTTTCTTAATATGAGTCAAACATGCTCTGAGCTAATGAATTAATCCTAACATTTTTCGAATTGAAAAAGCTTTTCAAAATTCAAATTATTTCCATGAAATTTGATTTACTGTTCAATAGTCTAGCTTCAAATTACAGATCTGAATAATTCATTTGAATGTAGTAATCTTAAATACTAATTGAGTACTGCAATCTGCGTAGAAGCGCTGGCTTAAAAATAAATGGCTTATTATTTTCATTTAACGGAAAACAAAAATAGACAGTATTGTGATTTCGAAAAACAAACTACCACCGTCTTCAATAGATATCTGAGCTGTCTTGTTTTCCGTGGTCTTGGTGATGTAGCATCTTCCGCTGGTTGGATTACTGGTCGATTCTGGTTTCTCACAGTAACATCACGATTTTAAAATTAAAAACAAAGCGACTTCTCACTGTTATACACTACAACGGTTGTCTGTCTACTCTTCGTGATAGATCCAATACCGTAACCGCCAAAATGAAGTCAGTTTATTTTCTAACTGTTCTACGCAATAATTTTAGCATTTCAATGTGGTAATGCTGGTTAACAGCGGTACTTTGAGTAACAAACTCATGATGGACGTTCCCCTTGACATCAAGAAACAACTCGCTACATTCTTTCCTTGGGATCACACCTTTCTTCGGTCTTGGTGTAACGATAACATCAGATTCATTCAATGCTTGAAACGAATTTTAGAATAAAATACAGAACGACTCCTGACTATGCTTTATTTCCTTATATACATACACTACAACAATTGAGTGGTATTGTGAATCAGCTGGTTAAGCCAATAACTGGGAATTACCATGTCTTAGATTTTTTGGCGGAATTTTTACATTGGAGGAAGGAATATATGGAGACGAAATAACGCTAAATCTATGAAATCTCATATAAAAACTCATCTCCTACTGCGCATGCGCGTCGGACATAGGAATAACCCCAAAACATTGGGCTGTTTGCACTGTCTGCTGCTGAGAATATTTCATTTTCTAATATCCTGAAGTTTTCTAAAATGCAAAGTTGTGTTGCATACAGTTGAACAAACAGACAAGATAGGAAACAACCTGGAATAACGTTTCATAATTAAGTCACATTTTAATTATTGTTCTTGAAGTGTATGAAAGGTAAACTGCAACATTAGGGCCGATCGTTATAAATTTATTCATTGCTCTCAATTGCTGTCAATGTCGTTCTCAAATATTTGTTGGTGTAGTGTAGACAATCAGCAATATGTTACTACTTTGCACATAAAAGGTTAGCATTATTGTAAACAAGTGTTGGAAGTCTAATTTAAGCGGGTCAAGTTTACATCGCGATACAATGAATATGACATTCTGCATGCTTTAGTCCAATTCAGTTTACACTGAAAGTGTACAATGAAATTAATTTTGATAATTTGTGCTGTGCGAACTATGGAACTTGATGAAACAAACGTTATTGTTACCAGAAATTTAGTTCGTTATGCATTTCATGTGTTTAGGTGTTTCTACATAGTTTGATTTTGTAGCGACAATATTAATGGAAATGTGGGTAGGTTGAAATGCAGCCTGTACTAGAAGGGACAAACAATTTACTATTAGTTGTTAGTAATTTTATAAGCACCATGTTAGTGACACAACTTGTATCGCGCATCACAATGTATACTACTCCCATTTAAGCTTCTGACTTTTGGAGACAGCATATCTCGAGAACTAACGAGATATCGAAAATTTTTATTCTTTGTTTTCGATTTGTCTCGTCACACCAAATTTGACATTGGGGAAATTTGCTTCCGAATTTCAACCCAAAACACCTCACTTTTGGGACAGTATATCTCGAGAACTAAGCAGGATATCAATATATATATATATATATTCTTCATTTTTGGTCTGTTTCGTCGAGTTACATAATAATCTATCATCAAATTGCGGTGCCAAGGTTGTCGTATGATTCCCTTAAGGTTTTTGTGCCTATTCCCCGTGTTTCTACGGCCGACCAATATGGCGACCTCCCCACCCCATTTCTCTCTACCCGGTTTCACTCCAGTGCTTGGTGAAGGTCCCTTGCGTCGTCCCCATATATGCCTTCCTACATGATTTTTACATGCTCTTAACCTAACGAATTTGTTATTTATTATAATTCTTGTGTTCATGTGATGAACGCCAGTTTGTACCATGATGTGGGATCTCCTTTTCCCGACAGGATTAGCGAGCTATTTAGGGTAGTCATAAGAGAGTCATTGCGCGACAAAATCGAAACACTGTCACTGGGGGCCGAACAGTCCTTCGAAGTCTCCCGGCCAATAATGCCATAACCATTTACTTTCACTACAACGGTTGTCTGTACAGTTGTATACGCGAAACGAACTTCGCTGAGACACACTTAGTCCTGCAAATCTTCAGTCGAAATTCGTTGAAATCCTAGAAACCCCGGCCAAACCACAAAGTTATAGTTTGATGTCCGACGATTAGTCAAGAACACATCAAGATTTTTTTTTCCTTCTGTGTTTTCGTTCGTTCTGGAAGAAGATGAACTTCCACGTTTGAGTTCAGCTTCAGCTGACATTCGCCCACATTTAAAAAGAGGAAACCATTTTAAATCTTTGCCTGACTCAAGGCTTCCTCCCCATAAACAAAGGTTTCAGATCCTCGTTTCCTGAAAGGAAACAGAACTTGATGTTAGAAAGTTGCTCTTTAACGCCCTCCAACAGAAAAACAAAACAGAATTTACAACAAAAATTATACCGACTAATCAGTGATTTCTCCAGGGGTAACTCTTGGACAGCTAGTCCAAAACGGTGTCTACTGAAGGTACTTTACTGGAAAATTAGGAACTAATTCCTTAATAACAGTCAGATTATAATTCAAGCTTCTGTTTAGTATCCCGGAAACTCAGATCATGAGCACCATTTACGCACTTTCACACCAATTCCTCAACACAAAATCTATATACATAGAAATGAACGTTTGTATATTCGTCCTCTATATGGTCCTATACCGTTCATTCGATTGCGATGAAACTTAGGTGAGTTGTTAAGTGCTCGTCTGCGAAGGTTTCTGACAAAAAAATGAAAAAACCTATACCCCCCTTCCCCTTTAAACCTATGAATTTAAAGAAACCCACAGATTTTATCCGATTTTGATGGATTTGGACACTTATACTTCAAATGGAAAAAATGCTGCCTACATATGGTTTCCAAAAATGCAACCCCCCTTCCCCTTTACATTCCCTTAATTTCTGCCAATGTTCTTTACACAAAGCTTCAATTTTTAACAGATTTGGAAGGAACTTTGCACATGTATACTTAAAAAAAACCGTAATCGTAGGCTTCCGCGGCCAGAGTCAGCCGGGTGACGCTGCTTCATGATTTGTGCAGCAGAATTGCCCTGAAGAAGATCGCAGGAGGTTCGAAACGCTGGGTGACGTCGCGCCATGATTTGTGCAGCAGAATTGACCTGAAGAAGACCTCAGGAGAGTCGAAACGTCGGCTGCACAAATCATGACGCGGCGTCACCCGAACATCCAAGAAGCAACAGAAAAATACTGTCTACATTTGGTTTGCCAAAATCCACCTCTCTTCCATTTTACCCCCACCTCTTAATTTCCAATGATCTTTATAGAAACCGACAGTTTTTATCCGATTTAGATGGAATTTTGCATAGTTATACTTTAAAACAAGGAGACAAATAGTGTCTACATTTGGTTTAAAAAAGCAAACTACACTCCCCTTCACCCCAACTCCCTAATTTTTGCCAATGTTTTTTATACATGCCCACAGTTTTTATACAATATTGATGGAACATTGCACATGAACACTTTAAACCAAACAGAAAAATACGGTCTACATTTAATTTGCAAGGACCCAACCCCTCTCGACCTTTACTTCCTTCCCTCCTTATTTTTGCCAATTTTCTTTATACATAACCACAGTTTTTATCCGATATCGGTGGAATTTCGCACACGTATACTTTAAAACCCCTTTACTCCCTCCTCTCTTAATGTCAATGTTCCTTACAATTATTCGATTTGGATGGAGCTTTGCACATGTATACATTAAAGCAAAGAGAAAAATACGTCTACATTTAGTTTACAAAAATCGACCCACTTTCCCCATCACCCTGATTAAGCAAAATTTACACTCGGGACCGTTCAGTTTTTTTGCAAATATCTCGAAAACGTTGGGGAAATTAGCTAAAGTAGATAGCGATACTCTTACGGTATACAACATTTCCTGTTAAACAGCACTGGACCGATTCCGATCGGACAATTGCTGACCAAGAAATTCGAACTCGAATTTTAAAAATTATTTTAAAGATTTTGCGACAGCACACAAATCTAAAGTTTTTATTAGAAATCGAAGTTTGCACACATGTGCCTTAAAATAAGTGAAAATGAAGTTTACATTTAGTTTAGAAAACTGCACCCGCTCTCCCCTTTCACCCATCTTAACACTGATTTAAACGTGCAACTTTTCCGTGTTTAGCACATATCTCCAAAACGAACCGAGAGATTTTTTTGTATATATGCCGAATGGGATCACCAAAAACATTGTGTATCCAAGACTATTGCAATGAACTTGAAATTTAACGAAACAGTAATTAAAATTTATATGTATATATTTGATTTTATGCAAATACAAACTTTCAAATGTATTCATTTAATCTATATGTGTACTAAAGTCTAGCAATAGTGAAGCATTGCCGGGTCAGCTAGTTTAATATAAAACCAATTTGCTTTTATTACAGTTGAGTCTTTATGTAGCCTAAGGAGAAGTTGAATGATCAGTCCGCTTCAAGCTTTATTGATATATTAAGTGCTCTCTTAGCAATTAAAAAAAAAAAAAAAAAAAACTCTTTCGCTGATTATTGAAAGCATGATCAAATAACAGAATGCTAGAACCACAGATGTTTCACTATTTGAACGGAAACAAAGTGCCATATGTTTAATTAATTTACTATTCATATTAACTAGGAATTAGTGATCTCCATAAAGGTGAAAATTCGTGACAATCTGTAGCAGATTGAAACGTGTTGCTTTGTTTCAGCTTTTGTTCGTAAGTTTCACTCTTACAAACGAAAGTTCGAAATAACACTACAAAGATCAAACACAACGCTTCACTTATCATTGGATTCATCCCAAAATTGGATTCCTGCTGTTTAACAAACCGTCTACTACTGGCCCTAAGTGAAACAAAGAGATCCAGCAGACAATATAACTTTCCTAAAATTGCTCCATTGTCAATTAGGAACTTTATATAAATTCTCTTCAGGCGTAACACAGCGCTGAGGACGCGGCTTTGTCATATTGAAATTTGAAAATTTTCGGAACGCTCCAAGTTTTATGATGCGAAAGGATGTTTTTAGACCTACAAGCATTTTTAAAATTCTCTTGATACTATATAAAACTGATGAAGAAATAATTCTAAATTCAACAAGAAATGCTCTTCTGAGAGACCTCAGGTTCAAATTACCCTGTAGCACAACATATTCATTCTAAAATGAAACTGTTTAATATAAACATTCGAGTGATTGTGATGTAAGAACCTCGTCTATATGGAAACACAATTATTTTTTTACTCATAACACTTTATTTCTCTTCTTTCTTAATATGTAAAAATAAACGTATAATTAAAAAAGGAGATATAACTAAAACCTGGAACTTAATGTTCTTTTTAAGTACCATTCATTCAGGTGCTAACACGTAAAAATTATATTACAGAATTAATCTTCACTTTAAAATTATGAACTGCTTTATCTCTCTTTTTAGCCAGTCGCATTACTACTTTCCTTTGGTGATGGACGATGTCACTTCAATTTTAACCAACCCGTCACTACATGGTCGATACATTTTCTTCATTGGCATTAAGTGGCTCGTCGACATTTGTGTTGACTATTGTGATCGAACATTTTTTTTTTTACTTATGGCTTTACGCCTCGTCGACGTCGAGGTTATTAGAGGCGGGATAGGATGGGGGAATAGGAACGGGAAGGAATTCGGCCACGACCTTTTGAAGGAAGCATCCCGGAATTGGCCTGGAGTGAACCATCGAAACCCCAAATCGGGATGCCTGGACGGGGATTCGAACCTGCGTCCTCCCGAATGCGAGGCCAGAGCGTTAACCGCCGCTCACCCACCACGCTCCGTACTGTGATCGAAGGATTGTTAACAATGAAAATAAGAAAACAGTCTTCTAGAGGCACAGATAGATATAAACCCCACACTAGTCACTCATACTTCGATTTTCACGTGAAAACTTTTATAGTAGCTTAGTAAAGATTTTTTTTGCTTAAGTCTTTACAAGCAGTCGACGTCGAGGTCATTAGAGTCGGGAAAGGACCAATGGGAGTGACGGGAATTATTCTATGGCCTTTTGAAGAAACCATTTCGGCATTCACCTGGAATATCGAGAAACCATGGAAAAACGAAATCTAGATGGCTGGACGAGGATACATACACCAGCATCCTCTCGAATGCGAAGCCCGTGCATACAGACGTGCATAAACCACGTAGCTCTATTTTGGCCTCCTGTGGAACCCCCCTCCCCCCTCCCCACGTAGCCTTACGTGGCTTTTGCCTCTAACCTCCCTCTCCCCCACGTAGCACGTAGCTTTTTTCCATTTTGATTCCAGAAGACATTCTGTACTGTTTTCTCTTGTCAGACTATTGAAAATTACATACGGAGATAATTAACTGAAGGAAATAAATATTCTCATGCTGATGTGAGTTCTGTTACCCATTTTAGTTGTGAAAAATGTTATGAAAGGAAAGCTACGTGGCCTGGCTCGAAACCCCCCTCCCTCCACGTAGCCTTCCAGCCAACCCCCCCCCCCCCCCCCCCTGGACCGAGCCACGTAGTTTGTGCACGCTCCATAACCAACTTTAACACCGATCCTAGTCAGTACACTGCCAGATCATATGACCGAGCCGTCATGTAGATAAATTCCCGAGAAGATAAATAATAATAAATCTCCTGATCTGAAATTAGTCTTATGGCAGAACATACCAGAAACAAAAGATATTTCTTGTGAGGAATTATCAACACCGTTAAAACTAGTACCTAATTCAGTTTGATAAAAATGCGTTGTCTGGAGACTGTGCTCATCTCAATAGCTTCGGTGTGTCTCGGTAATGCCCGAAGTGGTGATTACACTGACTTGAACCACAGCGCCGCTTGGCTAACCGGAAATTCCCAATAAACAACTGCAATTGATTTTATTTGCGCTTACATTGCTAAAAGGAAGTGTAAATATAAAATACATAATCGAATTTGATTTTATTTGCACTTACATTGTTGCGATGTTAGCTTAAAGGCAATTGTTTTTTAAGCAAAGTAACTACAAAAATACGAAAAATTATAACGCGAGCATAGATTTAAAAAATGCTTTGCGATGTTCATTTAAACTTATATGTTGCTTTTTATTTGTTTATGACGACTAGATGTAGAAATTCATTTAAGGAAAAGAGTCACCAATTTTTACGCTGTATTATCTGTAGCAATTACAGGAACCAAGATTATTATTTTTTTTTTTTTTTGATAGACGATAACAAATAGGGAAGTAAAATTAGTAGAAAGTTTACACGAAAGTAAATAGTTAGATTTTATTTGCTATCATAATGTCAAAAAGACGTGCGATGCCAGATAAAAGGCAATTCTCAATTGTGTAAATATGTATATAATGTGACGTAGGGGAGGGTGGGTCACAGTGGAACAGTTTGTCAGTATCGTATTTGATTCATAGGGATTTATTTCATAATAATCATAGATTTTAATAAAAGTAATATTCAATGCAGTTAGAGGCAGCCAAGCCAGGTTGTAAGCGCTACCTCAGCGTGGACTTGTTATTCACAAAACCTGCTGATGCGCTGAGTCAATCATCAGCTTTGATTTGAACTGGTTAATGACGTCAATAGGGTCTACCTCCAAAGTAAAGATATATTTCTCGCTCTCAGTCCGCGAGTAGCTTTCATCGAGTCATTATGGGTAACTAACAGCTAGGCCAACTCTCTTAAGCTTCAGTCTGTACACCATGTAGGCCTTCGTAACATCATGGGGCCAGGCATTCCATCTAGCCATTCAGTGTCCATTCAACCAGTCTAACTTCAATTACATCAGAAGCATCGTTCACAGGCGTAGCCGGACAGATCCTTGCAGGTCATATTATCAACTGTATTGTCTACAGTCTTTACTGGTCATTAAATGGGATTCTGTGAACTGTTAGCCGCCTGTTATCATTTATCAGGATAGATTCTCAACTAGCCACTTAACACGAGCTAGTCTTCCTTATCCTGGGTTGCCGAACCTATTAATCAGCTAGTGTCAAACTAATCCTGACTTAACATCATATTTAATAGCCCACTAGACTGGATAGAAGAGCTTCGTATCAAGATACAAGAGATTTCTTCAGCTACACAATAGCCACGAGGTTAGTAAACTCTCCTCTAGATTCCCGCCACATCAGACGTCCACAAATCAACCACTCGGCTACCCTTTCAGTTCTGTCACTTAGACAGGACTCTCACAAGTTCGTATACCGGACTCACAGAAGGGGACCGTGCAAAAACTACGTGGCTCGGTCCAGGGGGGGGGGGGTTAGCTGGAAGGCTACGCTGGCTACGTCGTGGGAGGGGGCGTTCCGAGCCAGGCCACGTAGCTTTCCTTTCATAACATTTTTCACAGTTAAAATGAAGAACTGAACTCACAACTGCATGTGAATATTTATTTCCCTCAGTTAATTATCTCCGTATGTAATTTACAATAGTCTGACAAGAGAAAACAGTACAAAATGTCTTCTGGAATCAAAAAGGAAAAAAGCTACGTGCTAATTGGGGGGGGGGGGGGGTAGAGGCAAAAGCCACGTAGGGCTAGGTGGAGAGGGGGGTTCACAGGAGGCCAAAATGGAGCTACGTGGTTTATGCACGCTCCCAAGGGTCCTACTGCGAGATTCGGGCAGAAAGCACTGCGAGCCACTTCAAACGGTGCCAGCTAATCGTTTCCTCCTTCCCAGTTGAGTTCCACAATTGACGAGTTGTGCTGTTTTTCGCCTGAAAGTAAAATTTTTCCTCCAACGGATTTTCGTCTCCAGGTATGAACGATTTGTATTCAATCGGCTCTTCCGGCATTTCATTGTACATGTATCCCTTAAGGTTTTTCCATCTTTCGCATTTCTACTGCTACACGTTTGTGGTAGAGGGGAAACCAGAATGGTTTGTTTGGGGTTCCTTGTAACAGAGGAGTTCGGGGCACAATGAAACGTTTCATGGAGCCCCATGAGTGTTTCATTGTGCCCCAAATGTTTTTCATTGTGCAGTAAGTGTTTTTTTTGTTCCAAAAATGGTGCGAAATCGACAGCGCAAAACCAGCAAGGAGCTCTTCTTGGAAAATGATGGCAGTAGTGGAAATGGTCATGAGTGGATGCAGTATAAGACGCACTGCTGAACTGAAGAACCTGAGTCATGTCACGTTAGCAAGATATGTGAAGAAAAGAAAAGAACGTGGTGAGGCTGGAGAGGAGAAAATGAAATATGTGCCTAACAGCTCAGTTAGGATGGTCTTCGCACTGGAGCAGGAGAAATTGAATAACTATGTCAATATGTGTTCTAAAATGTACTGAGGCCTATCCAACCGTTGAAGATTACAGATGAGTTTCGTACGAAATGGCAGTGATGTACAAAATACCATGCTCTAAATCATGGGGGGAGAAGAAAATGGTAGGCATAGGCTGGTTTATGGTTTTCTGAAGACACCCCAAACTCAGCCAAAGAACCCCTAAGGCTTGTAGCTTGTCTCATGCTACTTCGTTCACCAAACAGAATGTAGATATGTTCTTTAATAACTTGGAAATACTGTATAAGCAGCACCCAGAATTTCTAGATGGTACAAGGGTTTTTTATTTACATGTAATGACCACACCAACTGAACAAAAACCCCAACGAATAATGGCTGAAAACACAAGCAAGTGTGCAAAGCTACAAGTGAAGAAAAAGGCTCTAACGTCACCACAGTGTCCATCATTCCTGCATCTGAAAGAACTATTCTGCCAGTCTGATTTTTCGACGTGTTCATTTCAAGGAGTACATGACTCAAGGCATCATTACTTGGTTTTGAAATCAGTTTTTTAGAAAGTTTTTCGTAACAATAAAAATTTCCTTCATTTTTGGCGGGCTTTGTGAAAGTACTTAAAAGTAGGACCAACGGAGGGCAGTGAAAAAAAAAAAAAAAACATTATAACATGAGGAGGTGTGTTGTTCAATTTCTTGCTGTGAGTCTGAGTCAATGTGTATTAGAATGTGTGTTACTAAGTAGAGATGGTGTGTGTGGAGAATAGGGTGAGGACGTTGGTTGAGAGCTGATAACAGGTCGTAGGGTAAATAAGGCTAACAGGATGAAGAAGCCAGACCCTTCAGAAATTGTGGGGAAAAATAGGTTTGACCTGTTACCAGAGTCAGTAGGGGAGGAGAGTCTTGTAGATGTAGGTAAGGTGCAGCAGGCCTTAGGAATAGGGGCATGCAAGGAAAGAATAGTATGAAAAGGGTTCTGCTTCTAGGCAGTAATCACGGGAGAGGTGTAGGCAGGGCCGCATTTAAGCATAGGCTACCTAGGCTGTAGCCTAGGTGACTGCACCACTAGGAGGGGTCACAAGTTTTTTCAAACCTAGTGCAACTTTCAGTCAGGTAACAGAGGATATATGTACAATTTGTAGGGGTTTCTTTAAGGAGGATAGGGTAGTGATAGTGGGATGTGCGGGGAAACAGTATTGATAGAAACACTAATTATAGTATAAAGAGCGATCTGAAGTAAGTGTCGAAGGAGGGACAGCACACCAGGGTGTAGCTCATGCAAGTCCTAAGTCGCCATCACCAACTTCAATTGAACCACGCTGTGAAGCAGGTAAATATGGAAATGGAGGTGCTGCTTGGGAACAGTATTAGTTCAGTTGAGGGGGTTGTGCCTGTGGAGACCATTATAGATAGGGTTTCACTAGACATGGCCTACACCTAATAGGCGGGGCAAGGGAATATTTTCTTTGCTGTTAGCTAAGGCTGTAAGGGAGCCCACCTCCAGTGATGATGGGGTCAGCATTGTGCCTTTTTTTTATTAGGGGCTGCTGGTGAGGAGATAAAAATATGTAATCTAAGGGATACTGAGTGTAGATCCATAGTCAGAAAAATCACTAATTCTAAAGAAATAGCTGAAGATTTTGAAACAATAACAGAGGGGGGCAGATCTTAGTGCTGAAAATATCACAAAGCCAGTGATAAGTGTGTTACTGGTAAACTGTAGAAATATAATAAACAAACTAATAAAGTTTACAAACTTAATAGAGATACATGAACGTCAAGTTGTTATAGGGGTAGGGTCCTGGTTAAAAGAAGGAGTATTAGATAATAAGGTTTTCCCCAATGGTTACAGAGTGTACCACATAGGTAGAGGAGCAACTGGGGGAAGGGTATTCAAACTTGTTAGCAAATACTACTACAGTTCACTGGGGTTCAGAAATCATGATCACGAGTTACTTAAGAGTAGAATTCTAAGGAAATAAAAAAGAAAAAGACAGGGTGTTGGCTACATACTGTAGTGGAAGAATGAATGATAAAGATGAGGATGTTTGGGAGAAACTGAATTCATATTTCAGAGTTCAGAAGTAAGCATAGAATGGTCATTATTGGTGGGGATTTAAACTTACCAGTCAACTGTGTAGGAAATAAGATTACTAAAACAAGGGAAAAGAGATTTGCAAATATCTTAATAAGAGGAGGTGGCTTTACACAAGTGGTTGAGCAGCTAACAAGGGGACCTAACAAATTAGATATCTTGTTAATAAAGACTCATGATAACCTTATTGGATGTCAAGTAACTGAAAGAATAAGTGCTAACTAGGGTTCGGATCATTATGACCAAAAACATAGAGAAATATGCAGGCAAACATGACCTAAAAATGGGTAAGTTTGACCTAAAAATAACAAAATATGACTCAACATTTAAATTTACTATACATCAAAAGATCTAGTAGTGTCCCTTTCATGTAGACAGCATAATTTGCTTCCGTGCAATCACTGCACCATTGGCAAATTAAATTGTTTTGTAGAGGTTGCTTTAATTTCAAATAATTTACAGAATAGAATTCTTCCATCTGTACTATAACACTCGTCTCTAAATTCCCTTACGTAACTTTGCACTTTCAGAAAATTAGATTTTCAACTCACTGATCCATTGCAGATTTAACGATGATTGAGTATACTTTATTGAGATATTGATTGATGCGGACTTACACTGGCATGCTTCTGCTGCATTGTTGAGATTAAAAGGCGGGCGGAACATTACATTTAGAGAGTGACAATAACGTATAACTTTAATTCTTGACTGGTGATTTCTGACCGCAGTTAAAATTAGTCTCCCCCCCCCCCCCCCAACCCGCATAGCAGAAGTACAGTTTTGTGAATAATTATCATAATTTCTTCTCATTTATCTTAAAAAACTAGCAGATTTTTCCTCAAAATGTGACCATAAATATTACCTAAATATGACCAAAACTAGGAAAATGGTCTGAATGTGTATTTATATGCTATATAAATACATTTAAATACAATCAGAAACGTTGAATCAGTGTTTCATTCAGCATTTCAGCTCAAAAAGAAGGCAGGAAAAAAATATATGACTTTTCCTACAGTTCTGAACCCATGATGAGAATGCATTTTGATGGATATAAGAGGATTCAATAAACCAGTGGCCAGAATTGAAGTGAGAAATAGATACAATTATAAAAAAGCACAAATTTTAGTACTGAAAAGATATTTCTGGGTTAATTTCATTAAATGGAAGAATGGCACAAGCACAGAGTTCGAGCAAATAACAAAAAGCGATGAAGAAATGTTTATTCCAAAAGAGAAAATAAATAGAAGTACAGAACCTACATACTATAATGTGGAGGTGAGGAGTTAAAGAGGTTGGTGAGATAAGAACATAACAGAGTAAAAGCAATGCAGTAGGGAATTCTTGAAACAACAAAGAATTAATATCACAGAAACTGGCTAAGGATGAGTACATGAAGATTATTATTGATGCAGGAAGGCCACTGACTGATGTATCTAGAAATTTCTCTAGCTATATAAGGAAACTGAGGGGAAGAGTGGGTATTGAGACAATTATAGATAAGGATGGAGAAGAAGTAAATGAGGATTTGAAAAAGGCAGAGTTATTAAGTGAGACCATTAAGGACAATAATTCAGGAATGGTACGGGTTATATCAGAAAACAAGCCTATCCGTACAGTTGGAGGTGAGTAGATTAGAAAAATGAAATTAAATATGAAGATATCATAAAGAAACTAAGGAATCTAAAAGGGACCGGTGTGGATAATATTACTACGAATGTCTTAAAGATAGCAGGATGTGACATTGTACCTTATCCTGAAATATTGTTTAAATTGAGTGTGGATACTTGTTGTCTACCATATGACTGGAAAAGTGCAATAGTAGCACCGGTCCCTATAGGATGGGTGACAAATAGTCGAAAACAACAAGCCAATCAGCTTGACATCAGTGGTAGATAAATTAATGGAGAGGTGTCTGTGAAGAACATAAGTAGTTTTCAAGTCGACAACATGGTTTTACACAAGGATATACATGCTAATCTCAGTTAGTAGGTTATATGCAAGATATTTCTGATGAAATGGATAGGTAGCAGGGAAAGGGTTCAAAATCCTTCACCTGTTGGAAAGAGTGAAGAGGGGATGCACTGGATAAGTAAGGGGATTGGAGTACAAAACTTTGGTCAGGCCACTGCTGGAATGTAGTAGTGTAGTATGGGACCCATATTTTGGGTATCAAATACAGGAGTTGGAGGCGATGCAGAGAAGGACTGCTAGATTTGTCTTTGGAAATTACCGCAAAACACAATCAGTAACTAATATGATAAAGGAGCTGGAGTGGGACTCATTGGAGGATAGAAGGAGGGTGAAGAGAGTCATGGGATTATACAAGGCATATATTGGTGATGAAGCATGGAAAGACATTGGTGGGAAATTTAACAGAGGTGCATGGAAGAGTAAAGATGACCATGACCACAAGCTGGCACTTGATTTCAGGCATAAGGATGTGGGAAAATTTTCTTTCATAGGAAAGGGATTTGAGAGAAATGGTGATTAAGTTACCGAAAACACTGAAAGAATTTAAAGTAAAAATTGAATCACTTATTTTTGAAAGGGCACATGTCCATTTTCATAAAGTTTACAGGAATCAATAAAAACACAATGTCTTTTAAAATTTATTTTTAAAAAAATATTTTTACTGCGACTGATGAAATAACATAGAATACACTTTTGTCATACATTTGGAATTTATTGTGAACAATATGTGCTTTCTATAGATCTTTAAGTAATCCAGACATCTGCCCTTTTAATAATAAACCAAGGGAAAAAAATCAAAAAAAGCCTTTTTTTCACATTTTGTTTATTATGTACGGATATTTTATTTGTTTGAACAGTACATGTAAACTAAAAGTTTAAAAAAATTACATTATATGAAATTACCTTTAATTTACCATTGAAATTATTGCAGTTTTGCACAAAATCCATCAGCTTATATATTTCATTTTACGTAACTAATCACCAAAGAATCATTCTCGGCAGATGGCCACAATATTATAGCATCATAGAATGGCATAAGTTCTTCGGGAACATACTGTAGCACTTTCATAATGTCATCCTTTTTTTTTGGCATTGATGGGATTCATGCCTGCAAAAGCTTGTGTGTTAAGAAGCTCAATACCTGTGTTGCTCCACAACAACTTAAAAGTATTTTTTATTATTCCTCCAATTTTGTCATAGCCTAAAAGGACTCCCTCGTTCACTTCATAATAGTAGTGTTCTGATACAGGGTTTTTCATTTATGTCGCGTACGCGCACACGGCAATAGTCGCCCGGCGCAGCGTCGGCTCGCTAGCCACCAACACATACAGGGCAGCCAGCGCCCTTGCTTGGGAATGCCTCTTGTGTGCGTCGATTTCTTACCTTATAGCACATGCTGGAAATGTTGGCCATCGGCTTGAATACACGCTTGGCATCTTCTAAGGATGTTCTGGCTAACTCTCTGCAGTGTTTGTGAAGAAATAATATTAATTTTAGTTTTGATGTTTTCCCTAAGTTCCCCTTCCCTACGGGGATTTGAATTATAAACACGCACAAAAAAGGAAATCACAAGGTGTCATGTCTGGAGAACACGGAGGCCTTAATCCATGACTGATAATTTGATACTCGTTGTAAACACGCTTTAAAGCACGCATAGAATTTTCAGCTGTATGGGGAGTTGCACTGCTTGTTGAAAATGACCGTAATTTCTTTCATCTTCTGTCAGCTGTTCAAAAAAAGTATTAAAAATATTGTCCACATAGTGAGAAGATGTAATTGTTTCAGTCAAAAACACTGGTCCAATAATTTGCCTCGCACTAATTGCACAGCAAACTCCAACTTTCACATCATGTCGCGGCTGTTCGTGGACAAGATGTGGATTTTCTGTACTCCAGTACCAACTGTTTTGACTTTTTACGCGACCACTTAAATAAAGATACACCTCATGGGTGAAAAATGTTAACTGCGGATCCAGCTCACCATCGTGCACACTTTGCATAAACCAGTTTGAAAACCTCATTCGTGCAGTGTAATCTGCTTGTTTTAATTCATGCACAGCAGTTATTTAATAAGGGCTAAAATTAATAATAATTATAGAAGATGTCAAGAGTGTATCGAAGCTGATGGCCAACATTTCTAGCACGTGCTATAAGGCAAGAAATCGACGCACGCAAGAGGCATTCCCGAGCAAGGGCGCTGCCCCGTGTGAGATGGTGGCAAGCGAGCCGGCGCTGCGCCGGGCGATTATTGCCGTGCGCGTGGACGCGTCATAAATGAAATGCCCTGTATTTTAAACAACTCACGCTGTCATTCCTCCTTTCCAACGCTTTCTGATTTCGAGCTTCACTTGGGAGCACATACTTTTTAAAGTGCTTGGGCCACCACTTGTTAAATTCTAGAATAATGTCATTGTCTTCCAAAAAAACTGTTTCCATTTTCCTTTCATTTGCAGATAATTCATTAATAAGTTTTCATATTGATCAGTTGTGGAGATTGTCCACTCTTTTTAATAATCTCTTGATAACACCAAAGATATGATCATATGGGAGACCTTTCATTGGAAAATATTGCTCGATTGTTACTTTACATACCAGGGAAAAACCAAATAGAAATCTAAAACCGTATGGTTCCTGTTCTGCCCTGTACATCTGTCAGAAAAAAGGTGGGTTTCTTCTGCAGTTTGGAGGATGAAATGTGCTATGTAGTGATTAAGGGAAGAGGAACCTCATTCACTCCTTTTTTTCGCAGTACCTTCTTGGTAGGTATAGATTTTACTTGTTTTGGCTTTCAAGTCATAAACACAAAAACAGCTAACCCACAATTATCGATAGTAGAATATTTCTTGCATTGGTATGTGAGGCAAAGGGAGATTTTGCATGAAATCTACTACGATTCCAAAAGTATTTGGCTCAGTTTCACACTTCTTTTCTACGTCTTTTAAGGCAGAATAAAACTTTTTGGAGCAGCATATGTGTTTTATTAACAATTATAAACTATAAAACATCTGTAGTGTTAACAACTTTTCAGAAAGACAGGCTACAAATGTAACAATTCGCTCAGAGGGCCGGCAGGGCGGCTGTCAACATACAACCAGTTTAGCAGAGAAAGGGCACATGTCCTGGACATGGGCCTATTCAATAATAAAAACATTGCAGGGAGTTCAGTTGAGAATGTGCCCTTTCAACAGTAAACAAGCCTACACTTCTCAAATTCAAATCTGCAAAAACATACTTGTTGCTAAAGTGTGGACATGTGCCCTTTCAAAAATAAACGATTCAATTAGTAGAATGCAAAAAGTGGGTGGGAAGAGGAGAGATTGACAGATGTGTAGGGAGACTGCCACTGGAGCATCCACTCCATCAGAATTTTATCAATTATATTATATTACCTGTTGTGGGAGAAGCAGGAGAAATAAAGTGAAATTTTACCATCTAGAATGGTATGTTTTTATCACAACTAATGATGTGGTTATGAGAATGCACTTTTGTTACAAATTTTTGTCAATTTCCAATAAATCTGGCTTATAATTGTTAGGCTTTGGGAGACATGGAAAGGGTTGGCGGTCAGTATGCGGCCCCATGGGCCACAGGTTGATTACCATTGGTCTCAATTGAACCAATACTCACCAGAGGTGATATTTAAATGCATTGATTCTATGTTGTTATTTTTTTGAATCTAATTTAATTTAATTTTGCTTACTCATATTTATGTCGTCGATATTTTACTATATTGCTTTGCAATGCTCGGGTGTTAGCTCCAAGTCACTTTCCCCCTCTCATTGTCCTCCGAGTTTACCCATACCACATTCCAACTAAAGGTCATTCTGTGAGACAGTCTCCTATAACACCCACCTCCATAATGTTCTCCTGTTGACAAAGTGGGAATACCTGAAAATTACTGTGGCATTTGTGTTCTTGTCTCATGTATGTGTTCACCTCATGCAGCCATCATCTAAGGTAAGTGATCATTCATTTTACTATCCCAATTTATAATATATATATAACTAAGGAAGGATAGGGAAATATGACCCAACACTTACCACAGATGAAGGCGGCTGGGACGACGAAAAAAAAACAAACACAAGAAAAGCGCAATATTTCGGCCTACAGCAGTCTTAAACGTGCAGAAGGTGAAGCCCCAGGCGGCGTCATGTGTGTACACATAGACGGCCGACTGGTGAATGGCATCTCAGGTGCGGATGGTAGTTTAGGTGGTGGTGGTGGGGGGGGGGGGGAGTAAGCTCAAATATTAGATCGATAATCGATACTGATGACGATATGTTATTATTGAAAGAGATGAATAATAACTGGGTGGGTATAAGATGTTCAAATTATTGATTTTGTGGGAACTGGCATGTTTTGCAACTGGATGGGCCTCATTGTTAGTATAAACTGTCTGTCTGTGGCCATTCATTCTGATAGCTAGGGGATTGGTTGTGAGGCCTATATATGAACTGGAGCAATGGAGGCATGTCAGTTGGTATATGAGGTGTGTTGTCATGCAAGTAGCATGACCAATTATAGGGAATGTTTCACCTGTGGTAGGATTGGAGTAAGTAGTAGTGGCTGGGTGCATGATGCATGTTTTATAACGGGGTCTATTGCAGGGGAATGAACCCTGTGGCAGTGTGGGGGAATTACTTAGTGAGTACTTGTGAACCAAGATATTTCTTAAATTTGGTGGTCTGCTAAAACATGTGCGAGGGGCAGTGGGTAGAATTTTATGCAGAATGGTGCGCATCCCGGGGAAGGAACGTAGGAAATCATGTCCACGGCGAAGGATTAGGTTAATGGACTCGAGACCAGGCAAGAACTGAGTGATGAAGGTGGGGCTGTGGTTAGTTTCAAGGGGTACTGACTTGGAGTGGCTGTGTAAAGGAAGGGCTATGGCATGGGAGATTTGTTTGTGTACTCCTTAAAAGCTTTTTCCTGCTCATTGTTATTATATATATATATATATATATATATATATAGAAATTAGTTTGGATATTAATATTAATTTTTGCTCGGGTATGAGCTCTGATTCACTGCCCCTCTACTTTTCCTATGTTTGAATTTTCCCCCACCATTTTCTCAACCGGCGGTCTTTCCGTGAGGCAGTCTCCGGGTGCACCCACCTCTAATAATGTTCTCTTGTTGAAGAAGGGTTTTTTCCCGAAAATTTCTTTATTATTTGTGTTTGTGTCTTTTTCTGTGTGTTCGCGCCCCACATCCATCATCTAAAGGTAAGTGGTGGCTCATTTCCCTATCCTAATTTGATTCCTTTCCGCTACTTAGCGTCTTTTTTTCATTGTTATTATATATATATATATGGATTGTTTGGAAACAGAGGCGCTGAGAGCGGATATATTAGACATTGGGATAGGATAAAAACCACCGCTTACCAAAGATGAGGGCTCCAGCGGCGTCAAAACACGAAAAAACACACAAACACAAACATAATACAAATTTTCGAGCTTAGCTCTTCATCAGGTTGTAGGATGAGGTGGCTGCCCCGCGGAAGCTAGCAATGCCTATTCAAGATTAATAGACATCGACACCGTTTGATTAATCAACATGAAAGTTGGCACATACATGTATTTTTCACGCTGAAGGTCTCTGACCAAAAAAATTCAACCATCTCTTCCCCTTTACATCCCTTAGTTTAAATACAAACCCACATTTTTTATACAATTTTGATGGAACTTGCACATGATTACTTTAAAATGGAGAGAAAAATACTGTTGATATTTGGTTTGCAAAAGCTCAAACCCTTTCCACCCCCTTAATTTTTATCAATGTTCTTTATACACAGTTACAGTCGACACCATTTGACCTAATACCATGAAAGTTGGCAGATATATGTATTTTTTCATGGAAAAAGTATCTGATAAAAAAAAACCTTGCCCCCTTTAATTTTTAAACAAACTCACATTTTTTATGCAATTACTCTGGAGCTTTGCATACATATACTTTAAAACAAAGAGAAAAATACTGTCCACATTAGTGTTACAAAAATCCAGTACCTCTTTCCACCCCCTCAATTGTTAATGTTTATTATAAAAAGCTACTGTTTCTATCAGATTCTAAAGGAACTTAACACATTTTTATTTAAAACAAACAGTAATTCTGTCTACATTTGGTTTACAAAAGCCCAATCTCTCTTCCCCTTTACTACCACCCCTCTTACTTTCCAACATTATGTATAGAAAGCCACCGTTTTTATCAGATTTCAATGGAAAACTGCACATGTGTACTTTAAAACAAAGAGAAACATATTGCTTACATTCTGTTTACAAAACCCAATCCCTCAACTCATTCACCCCATTTAATTTTTGCAAATGTTCTTCTTACAAAGCCACAGTTTTTATCCGATTTTAATGGAACTTTTCACAGGTATACTTTAAAATTAAGAGAAAAATACTGTCCACTTAGTTTTACAAAAACCAAACTACTCTCCCCCTTTACACCCCATAATTTTTTCTAATTTTCTTGATATATATACATCCACAGTTTTTATCCAACATCAACGGAATTTTGCACTCGTATACTTTAAATCAGACAGAAAAATACTGTCTACATATGGTTTACAATACCTAAGCCCTATTTCTCCTTTACCTCCACCCTTTTTTAATTTCCAGTGTTCATTCTAGAAATAAAAATTTTAAATCTGCTCAAAATTGATTCAATTGTTTTTAAGTTATGCCAGTATATTCATAAAATAAATGTGTACTAATGTCTCATCATGTACATCAAATTTTAACTTGGACTCCAAGCTTTCACGTTGCAAAAACCCATTAAAAATCTGTATTTTCTGTGTGATGCCGGAACAAACAGATATATTCCAGATACAGACTTACATATGTGGTATGTATTAATGCCCAGATGGCACATCTTTCAACTATCGAGCAGCAACTTTAACAAATATTATGTTTAGGTTGAAATGCAGCCTGGACAAAAATATAAACTGACAGTGCATTTCACAGCATCCAATTCACATTGTTCTGGTATATCAATGTTTAGTTTACTTCTGGAAATAATGGCTGGTGCCAAATTAATGATTCTTGATACACATGATTCACATAGCGTACGGGTAAACTAATCCCAATCAGACCAGGCAATGCCGGACACTCTGCTAGTAACTTAATAAAATAGGATTAAGATGAGAAAGGATTGTGAACTACAAGGTCATCTACACATGGTATCTAGCTGGATAGGTCAGTGTGGAATAAAGATAAATGCCAAATAGAATCATCTCATTAGACACACAGATTAAAAAAAAGATTTTGTATGATTATAAGGTGGAGAAAGAATTACTTGCTGAAAAGACAAAGTCTTTTGATGATAAACTCAGTCAAGGCACACTGAGTACGTTTTACGGAGAGGTTTCGAAGTCCTATATTTAATGGAATGAGTGATGATGGGATGTACCAAGGAAGTGAAAGAACTGAGCTAGGAAAGCTTGGCCGGACCAATGCTGGAGTGGTATAATGTAGGATCCCCATAGAGCATAGAATAGAGGATTTCAGACAGGTACAAACGAGGACCTTTAGATTTGTTTGGGAAATTTATGCAAAACACAATTTGTAACTTATATAATAAAGCAGCTGGGATGGAAGTCATTGAAAGACAGAAGAAGGATTAAGAGAATGCTGCAAGTGTATAATGCATATACTAGTGATGAGTGCTGGGTAATTGGCAGAATAAGTGGTAGTACATGAAAAGTAAGAGATGCTCATTATCACAAACTGAAACTTAATTTCTGGGATAAGGAAGTTAGAACATTTTCTTTTGTAGATAAATAGGTCAGGGACTGATATAAGTTACTGAATAAATATTGAACAGTTTGTCTGAATCAGGAATTTGGAAAGTAAAATTCGTGAAATGGAAAAGTGGGCGTGTGGATTACCAACACAATAGAAATTAAAAAGCAAACAAGGAATCTTTCAAAAAATGGCTGAATTCATTAGCCAACACAGTAGTGGGTACAATAATGTATTATAAATAAGGTTATGTCAAAAAGGACAATAGATTGTAAGTTCACATTCTAAAAGATATACTTAAAAAATATCGATGGCAATTGTGAAACTTAAACACAGCTTTATCAGCTTGGAAGTGATTTTCATAACAAAAATAGCTTCTTGTTAACTACACATTAAAATGCTGATATTACTATGGTACATACATATTTTATTGAATTTGTCAGATGTCTATTCTGAACCACAGATAATAGATTTTATTTTTCACTGGCATGAAATCTTTCATTCATTCTGAGCTCAAAATTTCAAAAGAAGAATACCTCATAGTTAGAACTATGTCATCAAAAGTTCCAGAAAGAATAATAAATACACTCAACGTGCAAATTTTCAGAGTCTAAACTAAATGTGATGAAAACCTGCCACTAAAACTCACCTTTTTTTACAAAAAAAAAAAAAAAAATAAAAAATAAAAAACTGGAAATTAATACTCTAAAGCTAACTGCTATAAGCCTTATATGGGAATGCCACATTGGTAAAATAATATAGTCTCCAATTTAAAAACATATATTTATGCCAATTTTCAAACAATTAATTCTCATGATTAATGAACAAATTCACAGAAACACAAGCTTCAATTTCAAATAGACAAAATTATGTCATTCAATGTATTATAAACTGATTAAACCAATAAAAGCTACAAACAAAACTATGTGTGTTCCACTGGGAATAAATCAGTTTTAAAATTCCATGAACTGCATAAAAACTGATGATATGTTAACGGAATCAAACCTGACAAATCAGCAGACCAGAATTTTATATTTTTAACTTAACGCCTGTCTCTTCAATCAGAACGAGATCTAGAACGCCTGGGTGAACGGCTCCTGGAACGTGACTGACTATTAGTTCTCCTACGTGGAGAGCGTGACCTTGAGTTCCAAGACCTTCTGCCTCTTTCACGGCTTCGGCCAGTAGACATTTCAACACGTACTCGAGTTCCACACATACGTGTCCCATCCAAAGCACGAACTGCATCTTCTGCATCTCTGGGATCCGCAAATTCGACGAAAGCAAAACCTGGTGGATTTCTTGCTACCCAGATATCTTTCAAAGGTCCAAACTTACTGAAGGCAGATTCTATCTCATACTTCGACGTGCTGGTTCCAAGGTTACCAACATACACCTTGCATGAAAGATCCCATTCACGGTGTCGAGACATTCTTTCAGGGAGATGGTACGACGCAGCAAATAGGAACCCTGAAACAATGCAGGAATTCTAGGCATTGATTCCTGCTTAAGCCATAAATACATAATTTATCAGTGCAAAAAAGACAGAACAACCAACATACAATGCAACCTCATAAGAAGAAAATAGTGGCTGAAGATAGAAGAGAAACAATTAAAGAAGACAATTCCTGGAACAGAACTTGCAATATAGAATAGCTGTAATAAAGTTCAATTCTCAATAGTATCTTTTCTTAAAGCAACGCAGAATTGGGAAATAAATTGTTTGATTAATCAATCAATTTTAACTTTAAAAACAAACTATACCACAAATAATAAAATTTATAGCTGATTTCTCAATTTAATAGATTTAGTATAACAGTGAGTTAACTTAACAAATGAAAACAGATGCTGAGCAGGTAATATTTCATTACTATTCTTTACATGACATTTTTACCAATTATTCTGAGAGGTTGTTTCTTAATTTCATCATTCAAAATCTTCAAATAATATATTTTCAATTACACTGCTGTATTAAGATGTAAATATATAATACTTTCTTCAACATATTTAACTTAAATTACATGACATTATAAGAAGATTAAGCTGTTGGGTCTGTATGTTTCGTTCTATCAGCTATCTCATTAACTTTACACGCTGAATTCAGATTCCTCCTTCCCGTTACGTCATTTTGATCAGTTTGTAAATTACATTTTGGGGTCAGAGGTTGGGATCTGAACCAGCTAAGCGAGCTTCCAATTCCTATGAGTATACGAAATTTGATCAATGCAGGGTCTGGGAGTTAAATATGGTGAGGCAGACATGCTGATCATTTTCACGCACGATCAAATTAAAGGTACAAAAATTTAGTTTGGCAGGAAGGAGAAATTAAAGGGTTGGATTAAAGTTGGCTCCATAATGATTTTTAAAAAAAATTAAAACATTCCCACATAAAAAACAGTACTAGATTAACATTAAGTTTTGCAGATCTGTTGCTTGTCAACAATGAATAAATTCTTACAACATTCTGGAAATTAAACAATGTCTCGATGTAAAATTCACAAGTGTTTCCCAATGTTGCATCACATTTTATCTTCTACGGTTGAGCAGAATCAGTGAGTAGACTACACAGGCAGTGCTCAGTAGAAAAACATGATCCCCAGTTTTACGAATATACAGAACCTTATATCCTACATCACATGTGACTACTGACTACATTGAAAAATTACCCCTTAATATACAATTACACATCACACTGAACCTTCTGACCTCCATACAAATGAAATAAACCATTAAAATTACTTTTAGCAAGAACTAATTACAAATAGAACACAAAAACAACATTAATTGTGTCCGTTTAGTAAATAATTTGAAGTGAATCCTTAAATTGTAAGAATTTGTAATAACAATCTTCATCACAAATTTTCTTGTCCTCAGTTAATTCAATTATGCTTTCTTTCATCAAAGGGCTCCATGATCTCAAGAATCAAAATGCTCATTGTTATTTATGCACGGATACATAATCCAGCCCACAGAATATATATATATATTTTTCCAGTTCATCAGTGATATTTTCAGACAGCAGCTAAGTAACCAGTATACCAAGGCTTAAGCCAAATATTATGTTGTTAGCGATAATTTTGAAAGGTGCAAAACAGAGAAAATCAACAGATGACCAAGAGCAGCAATAACACGCTTCATCTCCTCTTTGAAAATGTACAGACAACTCTCGGTCAACAGATAAACTGACAAAGAAATCTACTTAATATAATCTTAAATCTCTTAGTAAAGAAAGATAAAATAAAGAAATGAAATGTACTACATAAAAATAAGTTGGTGGACACTGAATCTTACAAGAACACACATTGCTATAGCATATTCATTCATTATTCATTAGTCAGAGCCGCTTGGGAGATCCATTTTGCCAGTGACAAAATATTTTTTTTTTTTTTTTTTTTTTTGAGAACATTACAGAATGCCTCATTTGTCAAACTGTAATCTCCACTTCTTCTCATTTGTTGCACACTAATATATTGTTCATGTGTTCCTGACAGTTGTCTTTCATGAACTTTACTCGTTGTAACCCTACTCGGTACATTTCGTATTCTTGTTTCTTCAGCAATTTCTCTCTGCTTATCAAGTGTCTCACTCGGTCATCTTTCCTAGTTTCTTCTCATTGTTCATTTATTAAATTCTCTCTCAATCTATTCATTTCTTCTGTTGTGAGGCTAAATGTGCCTCTCACTCCTCGTTTAATTCCTTCACTGTTCTTTCTGTTTCCTTCTTACGAGTTCACTACTGAGAAGATCTCTTTCTCTTTTATGTTTCGGCATCTTGTAAAATGTTAATACTACTTAACAAACTAATATTACACTTAATACACTTATCAATACCTTAAGCAATTCACTTTCATTTATTAAATTTAAAAATTTTCAATGAAATTTATTTCAATTTCTATCACTTTTCCTTGATCTGTTCTTTTCAATTTGCAAAAATTTAGTGACACGTATGTCTCACCATTACTTATATAACATAGCCTTCTGAGCTGCAACATATTCCCACCATATCAGGTTAATGGAACATTTGAGCGTGCTCCAGAAGATTCTGGAGTTCTGTTTCCAGTTTCTAGAGCAATCTAGTAACATTCTGGAACATTCTCCAACATGTAGGATCATTCTGGCCAGTCTCAGACACTTCTGCATTTGATTCTTAGCTGCTTCATCAACTTCCCATAAAAGTCCATTGTTGCCATGTTCTCCATGATGCCCTCACTTGACACCCATTACTCTGAAACCAACTTCTGACGTTTTAAACTGAAACCATCATGAATGTAGGATGAAGGGCTACCATGCCAAATAACTCCCATTGAGGTTAGGTGGTGCGTTTCAAAACTATAGCAGCACACATGGACAAACAAAGCTTACATTTATTATAGATATTGATTTATTTGTATATGACCAATATCATCATATATACCGGTATTATTTCTATAAGGTATTTTTTTGTCACAAGCCTGCATCTTCCTTCATACTTGACTGAATTCAATGAATGAGGTGTCATTTTAAAGCTTATGGTCACATCATATTTTAACAAAGGAACTTCTCGGAATTTGACCGTTAAAGGGCAAAAATGTCAATATTTCTAAAATGCTGTTTTCTGTGTTACAAGTCATTTATCTCCCTGGATACCTATCTGAAATCGTTTAATGAAGTATCATTTTAAAGATTAAGATCTCCGCTTTAGTGATGTCATATACTAAGACAGAAATTTTTCGGAATTCGACCCTTAAAGGGCAAAAGTATCAATATTTTTACAATGCGTTTTTGTGTCACGAGCCATTTATCTCCCTTCATATCTAACAATATTTAAAAGAGGCTTGACAAGTGCTGATAGCTTGCACAGGTGTTTTTGTGCATGTTGGGCTTGCAACTGGGAGGCTTGACAAGCGCTGATAGCTTGCAAAAAATCTTAGTTCACAAATACCCTCCATCTGACTCTCCAAAAACACCTTATGGATCTTTTCTCTGTAATAGACCTCGCTGTAAAACCTGCAACATGCATCCCCCCACCACTACATTTTCCAACCCTGTCACAGGGGAAACCTTCCCCATTACCGGGCATGCCACATGCTCCACCACGCACGTCATATACCAGCTTACTTGTCGCCATTGCACGAGTTCTTACATAGGCCTGACTACACAACAACTCTCGACCAGAATGAATGGCCACAGACAAACAGTTCACACCTGCAATGTATATCTCCCCGTACCAGAACATGCTAACTACCACAACTCCAACAACTTCAATGACTGTTTCACCGTGAGAGCCATCAGAGTTTTCTCCGAAACCACCGCCGCCTCAGAACTTCGCAGATGGGAACATGCTTACCAAAACATCCTAGATACCAGACACCCACCTGGCCTCAACCACCGATAAAATTCCTTTCCTTGACGCATCACTCATTATTAGTAGCAGTAGTAGTAGCATTATTGTCATTTAAGTAATTACCTTTTTTTTTTCTTATTTTTTCCCCCAAAATTTATCTGCCCATATTTCCATTATTGTGTATTTAATTTCCCCCCCCCTTTTATTATTATTATTATTTTTTTAATGTTTATTATCCATTTTACCACCATCTGCGATTTATATACAATATCTCAGTCCCACCGCCATATTGATAATCCACCCAGTCATGCAGCAACCCCCGGTGTGTGCACACCTCCCGAGGTGCATGACTCATTTTCTATGTCATGAATAAGGTTAACTACCGAAATATTGAGTTTATTTATTTGTGTGTTCGTTATATATGTTCGTCTCTCATCGCTGCCTTCAACTTTGGTGAGTGATGAGTCATTTTCCCTTTCCTTGCATTCATATCTAACAGATATAGATAAATGTGGTATCATATTAAAGACTAAGGTCTCCACCGTGGTAACATTATATTTTAAGAAATGAATGCTTCGTAATCCGAAACTTAAAGGGAAAAAAATGTGAATTTTTCTAAAATGCGTTTTTTGTCTCTCGAGTCATTTATCTCCCTTGATAATTAAACAAAATTGATAAATGAGGTATCATTTTAAAGATTGAGGTCTTCATAAGATCTTCGGTTCCATTAAACCACATTTTAAGAAATGAATTTTTCAAAATTCTACCCTTAGAGGGCAAAAGTATTAATTTTTCTGCAACGCATTTTTCTGCCACAAGCTATTTATTTCTCTTGACACCAAACCGAAATTAATAAATGAGGTATTGTTTTAAATATTAAATTATCTGCTTTGGTCACATATTTTTAGAAAAAACTTTCTTAAAATTCAACCGTAAGGGGCAAAAATATCTTTTTTTAATCTGCTTAACATCTCTCTAACAGCGAGGTATTTTAGAGACGGGAAAGGAGGGGGGAGGGGGCAAGGAATGGGAAGGAATTTGGCCATGGCCTTTTGAAGGAAACATCCCGACATTTGCCTGGAGTGATTTGGGAAGCATGGAAAACCCAAATCTGGATGCTCAGACGGGGATTCGAACCTCCGTCCTCCCAAATGCGAGGCCAGAACGCTAGCCGTTACACCACCACACTCGGTGGCAAAAATATCATTATTTCTAAAACTTTTTTTTTTTTACCTTACTTGATAACTAACCGAAATCAATAAATGAGTTATCATTTTAAAGACCAAGGTGGGTGGTTTGGTTGTACCATATTTTATAAAAGGATTTTTTTGGAATTCGACCCTTAAAGGACAAAAGTATCAATATTATTTCTACAGCGTGTTTTTTTTTTTTTAATTACAAGCAATTTATCTTCTTCGATACCTTGCCGAATTCAATAAATATCATATCGTTTTAGGTAAAATCATAAATTAAGAAAGAATTTTTCAGAATTTGTTTCTTAAAGTGGTAGCGCGTATGAGAAAGTTCAAAGCCAAGTCCCTATATTGTAGCAGCAGATATCACAGAGATATCAATAAACTTTTTTTTTTATTCAATAAGTAGCCTTTCGGATATTTTTTTCTGTTACGGAAACACATTCGTGTTGCTATACAAGTAAACATCTATTTGCACAGCAACAAATATCACAGAGATGTTGATATGTTGTGTGCATTTTGTTCAGGTTGGTTGTATTCTGTTAAGGTCAGTGACAGTTTGTCGTAAATACAGAGTGTTTTAATTTTTCCTAACTGTTTTGTAATATGTTGCAAGTTTTTAATGCGTACCTATTAAACTAAAAAAAATTAATATTTGCTACAAAAGTACGGTTTACTTTTCATTATATTACAAGCATTCAACCACACTATTCATCACATTTTATTCACGAAATTTTCACACGAGTCGTCTAGTAAACAGTAAAAAACAAAAAATATGTACAGTCAAACATCAGAGCATGGCCTACGTGTTGCTAGGCATAGAAAATAGGCATTAAATGTTGCTTAGGCAGGAAACTGCACATTTTATTACCATAAATAACTGTGATGGTCAATTGCTGTTGGGGGACGGATGAGAGGGCTAGCCATTGTTTGTTTTTGGACACACAGGCAATATATATCTGCCTTGTACTCCCATTTGTGCATGACAACATTGCACTTTCACACCAGTGAGCAGTACGGGTTTGATGTTTGGCAGACAGGCCAGTTTCAAATTGATTTCTTTTACACTGGTACAACATACTCAGCATATAAGTAGGGCTGAATGAGAGCTGTTGTTTTTAAGGTATGTGGATATGTTTCTTATTTGATACAAGTCAGCTTACTAATCATCATGACTAACTGTGAAGGTATTATAAATAAATACATTTCTCAGTCATCTTCAGCAAAACTGGAGTCAGTACTGATATCACATACTTTGCTGCTACTGTTGTTGCTTAGAGGTGTACCGCCATCAAAGTTACCACTACCTTGCTTTCTTCAGACAGTTGCCTCTCATTATAAAAATAGATGCTTTACACACTATGTTTATTTAATAAACAATGTATTACCAACAGACAAATTCTGAAAAATTATGTTCAATTGAAATTCTAATTTCACTAAACAATACCCCAATCCTTAAAGAGCATATATATTTACCACTTCTGGTCTCTTTTCTAGGTCTTCGCGAGTTCAGCAACTCATTTTTTCTTCTTGGAAGCTCATGTGATCAGTGTGGGGTCAGTAGTGTTGTTGAACTGGCACTTCTTTCTTTTTTCTTGGTTCATTACATTTCTTGTGTTTTCTATATTATTTTTTTTCCATCATGAGATATGCCAAGCATGAGCACTGTTGGCAGAAACAATATATAGGAGTGTATTTCAATTCAAACACTGTAATAAAAGAAAATGGTAGAAAGGTTAACGGCTTGGAGGCCCGTCACCGAAGCTAGTGCTCCACAAATCAGTTCCATGAACTATTACCTAGCCCAAGATTAGTGGGATCAGTTGTATCATAAGACATAAATGGCACTGCTGTTTGATATCACTAATCTTGGGTTGTGATGCATCTTGACATGTGATATGCGATTTCATTGTTTGATGATGAGTGATGATGGTTTTTTATCTCTTGGTTCAAAAATGGGATGTCCCTCAGCACAGTGATCACTGGTGATCCATCCTGGATTTATGAGAATGACCCAGAAAGCAAGAAGCAATCACAAGGAAAACATCCAACATCCCAAGGCCAAAAGCCAGCCAGGTTCAAAGCATTGTCGAAGCTTGCTGACCCTCTTTTTTGGCTCCAGTGGCATGCTTGATCGTGAGTTCGAACCACACGGCATAACCATCCCCAAGACATTATGTGTCACATTTATAATGCTGGGACGCGCAAACATCTAGACCTGTGGGAAGTGGACAGTTGATAAGTCCACAATGGTAACATACAGGCCCATTCTACACACTTGATAAAGTGTTTCCTGGTTAAATACAACTCACCTGTGTTTTTTCAGGCTCCTACTCTTCCAGCATAGTTCCGTTTTATAATGAAATATTGTAAAGTGTGTTATTGCATATGTGTTTGTCACGGGTCTCCTCTGTTCATCTGTGATGATTGATGGGTTTTGAAGGAACTTCCAAGCATTTAACCAGAGTCACTGAAGCGTTGAGGCCACCACTCACAGCAGTTCAGTATCTCTTCTCCCTCTCTCTTTTTTTTTTTCCCCCAGACATGAATTCATATGTAAAAATTATTTTCAGATGGTATTACTAATATTCTCCTAATGACTGGGTAAATAAATTCAGTTCTGTTTGAAACCCCGAAAAGTTTTTGTGACGGGACAAAAACTATGATGGAAAATTATTGAAAATCTGTCATTCATAAAAGCAATTTCTTTAGTGTGCAGTTTCAATTTTGTCCCCCATATGCATCGCTAAACATACGCAGTTGTTTACATATCTAAGCAACTGATGCAACCACACTAGAGGCAAAATGAGGAACTAAATGCACAGTGAGGAGAAAAAGGATAACAGTCCAGGAATGTTATCTTTCTCCTACTCAACAAAATTTTTGAGCTTAATTTTATCTAAGAAGTTTGACTGGTATAAGCCCCATTTTACACTCAACATACAGAATTACCTCCAAGCTACAAAATGGCTGTCTTACTTTATTTAGTCAGTTTGGTTGAATATCATCCTCCTTCCAATCACCTATTCAATATATATATAACTAGACGACCCGTGCGAAAATTTCGGGAATAAAATGCGATGAATAGCGAGGTTAAATGCTTGTAATATAACAAAAAGTAGAACCGTACTTTTGTAACAAATATATATATATTTGTCTTAGTGCAATACATCACATCAAAATACTCGCAACATATTACGAAACAGTTAGGAAAATTTAAAACACACTGTATTTATGACAAACTGTCACTGACCTTAACAGAATAAAACCAACCTGAAGAAAATGCACACAACATATCAACATCTATGAAATATTTGTTGCTGTGTGAATGAAATGTTTACATTGGAATTTTATAGCAAAACGACAGTGTTTCCGTAACATAAAAAAAGTATCCGAAAAGCTACTTATTGAATAAAAAAAGTTTATTGACCTCTCTGTGATAACTGCTGCTGCAATCTAGGGACTTGGCTCTGAACAGTCTCATACGCACTACAACTTCAAGAATCAAATTCCGAAAAATACTTTTGCCCTTTAAGGGTTGAATTCCAAAAATATCCAAAGCAGCCACCTTGGTCTTTAAAATGATACCTCATTTATCAATTTCGGTTAGTTATCAAGGGAAATAAATAGCTGGTGACAGAAAAATGCGTTGTAAAAATATTAATACTTACCACTAACTAAGGTTACTTAAAAATTTCTTTCTTAAAATGTGTTAACGGGACCGAAGATATTACGAAGACCTCAGTCTTTTAAATGATACCTGTAAGGGGTTTGTTGGTTGGATTTTAATGGTTCCCCTTGGTGTTCCTCACGTTATTGGGCCAAACCAATCCAATTATTCGGCCACGAACGATTGAAGAACATTTTATTCAGTTATACAGGTTCATTTGTAGTACTTGTTGAAGGCTGCTTAATTTTATATATCGAAACACAGTAATTTCAATTCTTCTTTTTATCATTTATTCTTCACATGTTAGATTACAAAACATTCAATATTGCCACGACCACATCAGGTCTGTCGGTTACCACTCAAGACTGAATACTGCCGCCGACCCTTGCTGCAGGCAGGGTCGCAGCTGTTTCACACTCCCTTATTTTTTTGCGGTCTGCCTCTGGCCGCTCGCTTACGAACATTGGGACAGACAATTTACAAACACATGCATACTGAACAAACTACTCCAAACGTGAAACCTCTTACAATATAACATAATAAAACATATAAATTTACCAAGAGCTATACATAACATTTATACAGATACGTCACATACCTCGTTTATGAATTTTGTTTAATTGTCAAGGGAGATAAATGGCTTGAGATACAAAAAAAACGCATTTTAGAAAAATTGACATTTTTGCCCTTTATGTTCGAATTACGAAAAATTCCTTTCTTAAAATATAATGTTACCATGGCGGAGACCTTTGTCTTTAATATGATATCTCATTTATCTATATCGGTTAGATATTAAGGGAGATAAATCGCTCGTGATACAAAAATGCGTTATAGAAAAATTTATACTTTTTCCCTTTAAGGTTTGAATTACAAAAACATTCTTTCTTAAAATATGATGTCACAAATCTGAGACATTACTACTCATAATCCTATCTCATTTATCGATTTTGGTTAGATATCCAGGGAGATAAATGGCTCGAGATACAAAAAACGCATTTTAGAAAAATTGACATTTTTGCCCTTTAAGGGTAAAATTAAGAAAAATTCGTTTCTTAAAATATAATGTTACCATGGCGGAGACCTCAGTCTTTAATATGATACCTAATTTATCTATATAGGTAAGATATTAAGGGAGATAAATCGCTCATGACACAAAAACACATTTCAAAAATATTGATACTTTTGCCCTTTAAGGGTCGAATTCCGAAAAATTTCTGTCTTAATATACGACGTCACTAAAGTGGAGATCTTAATCTTTAAAATGATATTTCATTAAATGATTTCAGATAGGTATCCTGGGAGATAAATGACTCGTAACAGAGAAAACAGCATTTTAGAAATATGAAATTTTTGCCCTTTAAGGGTCAATTTCAAAAACTTCATTTCTTTAAATATGATGTAACCAAAGTGGAGACCATATGCTTTAAAGTTACACCTCATTTATTGATTTCAGTTAAGTATGAAGGAAGATACAGGCTTGTGACAAAAAAATACCTTATAGAAATAATATATATGATTGATTTTTTCACGTCATATCCACTGTTGCCATTTGCCCATTCTTGTGTTTCATCCATCATCACTGGCACTGTTATTTTTTAGCTGGAATATTCTATTTTTTACCTTTTTTTGTGTTCCATCCTTGACAAAACTTTAATTAATGAAAAACATTTTTTTGCCAAAAGCCGTTTTGTACTCCCATATACATCATTTCCTCGAGGCGGATATTCACCAAAGGAAAAGTAACATACATATCTCTGCTATATCAAGCCAACAGGTTTACAATATCTGCTCTTTGACAGATGTATGTTCCACCCCGAACATTCCATTCCTTACGGTCTTGCCATCCGTGTCATGTATCTGTTATGGCAAAGAATCACTTAGCATGTACTATCAAAGACCATTGCAAGCCCTCATTTCCAACTGCTACCTGACCTTTCACAAAACCAAACATCTTATGCCACTACCCATCCTCCACAGAAATTGTATACTGCGCCTCTAATAACTAACTGTAGGCCCCTATTCATCTCCCAGTAATTTTCTGATCTTGAATCCAATACCAAAATTCCTTGTTGTTGGCATGACAACCTATGTTCTTTTCCAAACATATTTATCCTTATCCCTACTACCTCCTGCATTTGCTTTACCAGTTGACCCAACATCAAGAACATATTGATCCATTAATACTCACCTTCTGACACCCAAACACCCACAGGAATCCTTCCTATGCTATAGACTCCAATGCAAAATTGGACAATACATTCGTCCACTGCAACCTTTTCGAATCCTATTACAAGGGAAACTTTTTTACATTTTTGGAAATGTTACCTGCACAACAATACACCTCATACCATCCCATTAATAGAGCTCATCACTAATCAACCGAGAATCGAAATAAATGTCGATAAGCATGAAATTTACTTAAGCAACCTAAACTCTCTACTGGCACCAAACGCCAGTTCCATAACTCAAACAATCTCAATAACTCTTTAACACAGATAGGAATTAGCTCACCAACATAGAGCCAACAGGCAGCAAGCCTCAACATCCTCTAAGGCCCAGGAAACAAAGGTGCTAAAAAGAAGATATATTTAACATTTGGATAGGAGAATAAACACTGCTTACCAAGGCTAATTGCTGCAAGCCTCCATCAAGCAGCTACCTCATTCTATTGTTGAAAAAGGGAAAGAGCCCTAAAATTTCAACACTCTGTGTATAAGTGATTTTTCCATTTTTTGATGCCGTAGCAATCTTCATCTTTGGCGAGCAGTGATTATTCTCCTTTCCAAATGTTTGATATATATATATATATAACAACAGTAAGCAGGCAAATGCTTTAAGACAATAAAACTAAGAGAGGATAGGGAAATTCGACCCAACACTTACCAGAGATGAAGGCGGCTGGGAATGAAAATAAAAAAAGACAAACACAATATTTCAGCAGCTGGTTTTATTCTTGCCAGGAGTGAGACACCAGGCAGGGCATGACGTGCACATGCCGAAGGCTGTCCTCACACAGATTGGAAGTACACAGACAACAATCAGGATGGAATCATGCTAGAGGAACAGGCGGCAGCAGATAGCAGGATATTAGCTTTTAACCTGAAAGATGTAGGTACTTTTAAATCAGGAATATGGAATACAGAAATAATATGGATCTATATTTTGTATTGCGTGACAAACAAAGCCATCCTCTACAAGATGAGTCCTAAAGGCTTTCCACATTGCCAACACTGGACATTCTTGCTAAAGTTGGTATAACAATTCCCGCAATTAGGTCTTCACTCTTACCTAGATGGAACTTTGGGAAAGCAAAGTGAGGAGAATTTACCGCTAATCCAGACAAAAATCTGAGATGGATACCTCCATTAGCAAACAACTACAATAGATTCGTCAGAGTAGCCATAGTGACAGCTAAAAAAATTTAGAAGTTTTAGTAAAGAGTATATCCTGGGCTGGAATGAAATATGTGAAATGCTATATGAGGATTTCCAACAGAACAGGCATACAGAAGTAGCCGACAAACTTCTGCAGAACTTGGACAACGCCTATAAACTCAAATGGAATAACAAGTGGAAACCCTGAATTTCAAGAAGTCCAGCTGGAAAGCATTGAGCCTTCTTAAAAAGCTAGACAGAAACCCACATAACCCTCAAGCAGAGCATTGGTTTACTCGAGGCCAAATAGCAAGCCGACTTGCCAACCATAGTGAGCACCGATAAACATCATATTCAGAAAGTGAAAAAGCAATTGTCCCATCTGAAAAGAATTTATTCTGCCCCTATAAACCTTTCACCCCCTGTCACTGTTATAGAGGTAGCAAGGTCCATCAAACAAATGAAGAATGGGAAGACTCCGGGTTTCGAAGAAGTTCACCTGGAGTTCCTCACCCACTGTGGAAAAAAATACCAAACAATGGTTGACTCAATTCTTTAGTAACAAACAACAGACAAGTGTCATTCATTTGGAATTTAAACAGGCAAAGATCATAGCCACTTTGAAGGCTGTAAAAAGCTCTGATGTTCCAGAGAATTTTTGACCTAATTCACTCCTAAGTACCACTTACAAGTTATTTGAAAGGATCATATACAACAGAATCAGCCCAATTATTTTCCAAAACCTCCCGATTGAACAGGCAGGTTTTAGATCTGCAAGAAAGTGTGATGATCAGGTCTTGACCTTGGCAACCCACACAGAAGCAGGATTCAAGAAACGATTGAAGACTGGTGCAGTATTGTTGACCTTACCACAGTCTACGATACGGTGTGGTGCACAAACTGCTGACCATTCTGAAGCGCAAAACAATCACTTGTCTAACTGAACTTTCCAGGTTGTCTCAGATAGTAAGATGAACAAAGTAAGAAGAGTGAATAACGGTCTGCCACAAGGCTCAGTTCTTGTCCCCACTTCTTTTTAATGTATATATCTCTGACATTCCTCCGAATGGAATCCAGACAATTCTGCTGTGCTGACAATCTGGCACTAGTACAACAATCCTACAACATTCAGCACACTGAAAATATAACGGCAGACCACGAAAACTCTGAGCAACTATTCTAAGAAATGGTGTCTCTTACCCAGTTCCTGCAAGACAGAAACTAGTGTCTTCCATCTTAACAGTCGGGTGGCGAATCTCTCGCTTGACATTCTGCTTGATGGCACTCCCTTCCAACACAACCCCTTTTCACAGTATATGGGCATAATAATGGATCACATCTTGTCATACAATAAACATCTGACCAAGCTTGCAGCAAAACTAAGAACTAGAAATAATATTCTGCCGAAGCTTACTGGCACCTCCTGAGGAGCATCTGCCTCCACACTTCGTACCCAAGCAATGAGCCTTGTGTATTCTGCAGCTGAGTACTGCTCATCTGTCTGGATGAATAGCACCCACACCAAAAAGATCGATCTAGTTTGAACCATACAATGCGAATAATTAGTGGATGTATCAAGTTCACTCAGCTGTACTAGCTGCCCGTTTTGAGTAACATCCAACCCCCTACGATAAGATGACGCAACGACCTAATTGCCCAATATAATAAGATGTGTCATATTTTGGACCTTCCCATACACGACACGGAAACCTAATTAAATTGAAAAATCCAAGCATAAAAATTGCAAAACAGCTTATATCCAACCTGAACAGGAGAGAAGTGTGGAGATCAGAATGTATAGCCTTAGCCCCACCAGAATGGCACTCCTTGTTTGACAATCAACAGGCACTAAAGGGACTCGACCTTCCCCGCAAGACCTGGGCACCTCTCAACAGATTTAAGTCTGGTCATGGCAGATCTGGCTTCATTTCTTCACACATGGGGAATGAGAGATTCACCAAATTGCAACTGTGTTAAGGAACAACAAACCATACGTCACATGATCTTTGATTGCCAACTTCGAGCCTTCGGGGGCCACAAGACTTCATAAAAATTTTAAATAAAGCATTACATTGACTGCGCTATATCCACTTTGAATTCTAACTATAATTTTAACGTGGACTCTTAAATTGAAAATTTAAATGTATGAGATGCATTCAAGTTCTAAGGCCTCCGATGTTTTTTTTCTTCTAACTAACTACTCACCCGAAAACTATGAAACTGGTGTTACTTCTCAACGTAATCTCCCTGCAGACCTACACATTTTTCACAATGTCGACACCATGATTCCATGGCTGTGGCGAAGGCTTCTTTAGGAGTCTGTTTTGACCACTGGAAAATCACTGCAGCAATAGCAGCACGGCTGGTGAATGTGCGGCCACGGAGAGTGTCTTTCATTGTTGGAAACAGCCAAAAGTCACTAGGAGCCAGGTCAGGTGAGAAATCACTTCAAAGTTGTTTTCACAAAGAAACTGTTGGGTAACGTTAGCCTGATGTGCAGGTACGTTGTCTTGGTAAAACAGAACACATGCAGCATTTTCCGGACATTTTTTGTTGCAATGCAGGAAGGAACTTGTTCTTCAAAACATTTTCGTAGGATGCACCTGTCACCGTAGTGTCCTTTGGAACGCAATGGGTAAGGATTACGCCCTCGCTGTCCCAAAACACGGCCACCCAAATGTTCTGCCTTCATTAAAATGTCACACTCACGAACGCACTTTTGACACAAAAATATCTCCATCACCACATATCTCCTTCAACTGTCGATGAATTTCAATTGGTGTCACACCACGCAAATTCAGAAAACGAATGATTGCATGCTGTTCAAGTAAGGAAAACATTGCCATTTTAAGTATCGAAAACAGTTCTCATTCTCGACGCTGCCGCTAGAGTTCCATCTGTCATACAGTGCTGCCATCTCTGTCACGTATTGACGAGTGCACGGTCATTTTAAAACAATGCACATGTTTCTATTTCTTTCCAGTCTGGACAACAACAAAAAATCGGAGGCTTTAGAACTTGAATGCATCTCGTACTAATACAGTTGTATGTAATCTAGTATTGGTTATGTGGTTTGGCCATAGAATAAATAATATTCATTCATCAGAATAATGAAATATCAATGATCCCAACATTCTTCCACCTCTTTTGATACTGTATTTCGTAACCAAATGCTTTGATTCTATTGTTTAAGAATTCTTCAACCCCGCAAGCCACTTTATCATCCACTCCAATAGATTACACCCCATTTAGTACCATTGTATGGCTCACTCTATCAAATGCCTTTGAAAGAATTTAACACTATCAACTTACCCACTCCCCTTTCCCCCCTGTTCAATTCACCCAAAATCTCTCTCATGTAGTCCACCAACCTCATTCACATGAATATCCCTGCTGCCTAAAGCCATGTTGATTTTCAAACCAGTTTCTTTCCTCACGAGCTTTTCTGATATAGTTGCACATTATTCTCACCATCATTTTGCCTATCACCGATGTATAATTGACCTGTAATTATCAGCCCTATTTGCCGCATCTCCTTTATGAACCAGTACTACTATCACTCTACCATATCCCACTATATTTAATACATCTGTATTATCTATCTAAACCAGCCACTTTGCATTTATTTTTTTATTTTTTTTTTATCTTTCTTAGTTCCTTCATAATTTCTTGAGGATCTCTTTCAAATATTGTAGTTTGCTCATTTCTACTTATATGGAGATAGACTTTTAATTTACTCCCTCCCAACCCAGGATGATAGTCCCCAATGATCTCATTAAACCAATCACTCTATATCTCTGCCATTTTCAAATCCCCAGTAACTTCTTCTCCATCCTTATCTGCAACTATCTAAATATTTTCCTTTTCGCTCTATTTTTTGACATAGCCAGAGAAATATGTAGATGCATCATTCAGTGGTCTCTCTGCACCAATGATATTCTTCATAAACCCATCTTTAGCTTTCTCCTTTGCTTTTATTAATTGCTTGTTCAGTTGTTTCAAAGTATTCCTTAATGCCTTACTGTCTCTTAATTTTATTTTGTTCTCTCCGCACTAACCTCTTTCACCTCCTCACCTCCCTATTTTAATACAAAGGTTCTGTAATCCTCTATTTTCTGTTTTGGAATAAACATTTCTTCATCATTTTCTTATCTTTTTTAACTCTTCCAACTTTGCCCCCACTTATCAATTCATAATAATCCTGATCTGGGTTTTCCATGGTTTTCCCAGATTGCTCCAGGTGAATGCTGGGATGGTTCATCACAATAGCCCATGGGTGCTTCCTGCCATATCCCTTCCAAACTATTGCCTTTCCGGATAGGTGCAATGCACCCTCCGCCACACACTTTTAGTGAATCACGGAGTAATAGTAATTCATGGATATAAACTATGATACTTTTGAGCAAACTCTTTGGAAAACTAACTTTTCAGTACTATATGGTCCAATAGTATTTCCTACTAAAGAAAACAAACTTGTGTGTATTCAATTTATTTTATCAGCCAACATTCAACATTTTCGGACGAAAAGTCAAAAGACCATCAAAATCTCAATGGTTTTTCAGGCTATACTCAAAATCGAATTTGCGATGATTCAGTGAGTCATTAAATGCAGCACACAAAAACTGAGAAATGTATCAAAATGTCTTAAACCTATAGACTGTAATTCTGTTTGTCATCTTTCACCAATTTATAGTATAAACATGATTTTTCTTTCAACTGAACATGGTATACTGATATAAATCACGACTTTTACAGATCAGCATTAATGTGATTTTAATGATTTCTCTCTTGATTTTCATAAATTCATGTGTATTGCAATACATGAAAGGGTTTTTCAAAATTCAGTACAGAAATTTTTAAATTATTTCAGAACTTTTTCTGCTGTAGACTCTTCATTATTTGTAGTATGAGAATGTGTCGGCATATTCAAGCCACATGAGTTTGGCTGAATAAGCAGTTACTAGATTACACATTTCGCCTTACAACAGCTTCATTGGGTTAACTGCATCAAAGACAATCGTTTAGCTAATCTGATGTTTTATTTTCTATATTCATTTGGACTTCATTACTTTAATTGATATTACTGGGAATAATTATGTAAAACTTATAAAGGGTATTGATTATATCTAAGTTAGAAATCAATAGTCACTTTTGCTACAATTCACGAGAATGTCGATTTCTAAAATGCAGAAGATAACAAGTTTGTAATTCAGTATAAATTAATGCTACACATTCATGAATAAGCCAAGATTTTAAAATCATTGGTACATTTTATGACATTGTATAAAAGTGAATAACTTTAACAGTAAATAAATAGTAATCCGTAAAATCTAAGGAACACATATATTAAACCTAACTTGGATGTATATTAGTAAGTTGGAATATATTGCCACTAAAGTATGCATTGACTCTACACAAGCAGGAGTTAGGATACTGAATATATGATATTATTCAAATGAAGCAAAGCACAAGAAATGTTTAAAGTTATAAGATATGTGATGGTCACAAGATTGGTGATTATCAAGAAGGATTTCGGTAAACGCTCCTGCACTGAGCTGATCTTCAATCTAAAAACCATTCTCCAATTAAAATACATGAGTAGTGTGAACATCACTGTAGTATTCCTGGACTTCAAGAAGGCTTATGATTCAATTGACCACCAGACACTTTGCAGTACTGTGAGAGTATGGTGTGGATTACAAAACATGCATCCTTGTCAAGCAAGGTGAAATTCAAAGGGAACTGTCCCGGAGCTTTAAGATCAACTGAAGTAAGATGGCCTCTTAACCATTCTGTTCAATCTAGTGCTGACAAAGTCATCAGGGCTTGGGAACTTGCATTGAACAATATCAGATCAAATCAGTGACCATTGAAGCCACAACACGAAGATCAAAATCAGGAGCCTGGCTTTCGCAGATGACATTACAGTCCTAAACAACAACTTTAAGGATGCTGTAATGGTTGGAAACGGCCAACACTAATATGCGACATAGACGGCTTAAGTTTTACAGGCACCTTCTGCAAAAGGACAGCAACGAATTTACCAAGAAGATCTTCTCACTAATCAAAAGCTAGAAGACAGGAAGCATGTGGTTCAATGAGGTACAAAAAGATTTGGACTTCGCTTGGATTTCCGATGCTGATGTTGCAGATTGCTCCAAATTTTCTAATGTGGTTAACGCCTGGTCCCCTCGACTAAAAATTACTAAACATCAAAAACCCATCTCACATGAGAGAAAAGAAAAATTATTAGCTGGGCTTAAAAGGTTTTTGGAAAAAAGGTGAGGATCAAAGAACTAGTTATAAGCGCTCCATAGCAGGCTTGAATTAATGATAATTAATATTTGATTTTGGTGATTGAATTAGTTACATGTACACATACAATGCTCGACTGAACTAACAAGAAAGTTGGAAGTTCGTAAAGACTTAGAATTTTTGCACTTTTTTTAAGTTACATTAATGTAATAGCAGTTACTACATTCAATTTCATAATATGAAAATAATAGTAATTAATTTCAATATAGGTGATTCTTTCAACATTGATTTATTATTATTATTATTTAGCCATGATTATATGACATAAATCATTTAGCCATGATTTGATGACATAGTCGTTAAATTTAATTCATTCTGATTTTATATTCAGCTGCACGGAAAAATCCAAAGAGTGAATTTCCCTTTTAATAATTTTTTTTATTATTAATATTGAACCATGCTTAAAAAGATTTTAAATTCACCCTCCCACTTTGTGAATTGTTAGGGTAATGTTCCAGATGAATGTCTTGGTCAGAAGGGATGTACTAAACCTTTACGATTTACTGGAAAAAATTAGGCTTTTAAGTAAAAAATAAAATTTAGAAGTTTAATTGTACATCATATAGGATCGACAGAGACCAAGCTGTATACCCTGTTTATTTTTCACAGACTGTTGAATTGAATATCACCTTCAACTGGATCAAACCGGCTATCAGTGATGTCAAACCAAAATGAATCAAGCCCATTGCTCACTATCATTTCATTGATTGATTTCAGCCAATAATATGGGATAGCCAACAGCTACAATCTATTCTTGCTTAAACCTTAGCTTTGCTAGTCATGCATTCCATTCAGTCAGTAATGGCATTGTGTTTATCAGTTATTCTTATTTCGTTCAAATGCAGTGAACATTCAACTTCCACTATATTGGAGGTATCCTCCAGTTAAAACATTATTGTCTGTAAATATTCAACTCTTAGTGTTACAATAAATAGATTATTCACCAGTTAACCGTCTATATTTTCATACTACGATAGTTTATCTCAGATAGCATTCTATCAAGAATTCTCTATTGTCATTCCCCACTGTACTAAAGGGTGGTGTCAAATCCTGACACATTATTAGTAATATTATTTAGTCAAAAGACAGAAGAGGCAAAGATCAAGGTGCAAGATCAGAAGCAATCAATCAAGTCAGAAGATATTTGAAGATATAGTAAAATCCAGATAGTGCTCCACCACAGCACACTAACACCCACAAATAAAACCCCTCAGGAGTTTGCAAATTCACAGTATGATGTCAGCAAGTGAAATATCAAATGACACTTGCGTATAGTCCACTAACTAAGATTAATGCCTTTTCCTAAAACCATATTACTGATTTTCAAACCACTTTCTTTCCTCACAGAAATATCTGCATATCAAACTCTCCAATCAATTTACCTACCACTGGTATCAAACTAGTGTTTCTAGTAAGCAGCAATTCTTCTGACTCAATAAAATGTTGATTCGACATATCTATAATATAGCTGTAATAATATTGTATACACCAGCCCCTTTAGCTTTCCAAGTTTCTTCATAACATCAAATGATCAATTTCAAATAAATTAGTTTGCTCATTTCTACTTATGTGGAGAAGCTCCTGCTCTGATCTACAGCCTCCTATCCCTGAACAATAGTCCCTAATGGTTTTATTAAACCAGTCACTCAGAATCTTTGCATTTTCTCTAACATTATTCACAATTCTCTCAATACTTTCCCTTCCACTCAGTTTTCCTAAGTAATCACAGAAATTTCTGGATACATCATGCTGTAGACACCTTGTGCCCTAAATATTTATCATGGATCCATCTTTACTCTTATTTGCTACTAGCTCTTTGCTCAGTTATTTAAAGTGTCCCCTACTACCTTGCTGCTCTGTTGTGTTTTCTTCTCATCGACCTCTTTAACCTACTCACCTCCCTATTAGTATTTAGGTTCTTTACTTCCCTTTGTTTTGGAATAAACATTTCTTTCCTTTTCACATCCTTAAACTGTAACTATTTCAAATCCACTGTACTAGCATTCTCCCTCATTTACTGAATTTTCCCTGAAATCTCTCTTCAGTTCTGAAATATGTGCCTTTTAATAATTGTACCTACAAACACCTTCAATGATTTACAGAACCTCTAATATTCATCAGGACTTCTTATTCCTTCAGTTACTTGAAACCACACAGGGTTATCATCATGCTTTATTAAGATATTCTACATGTTGGTAACCTAGTGATCTGTTCTCCCAGTTGTGTAAAACCTCATGCATAAGGATTTGGAAATCTCTGTCCATTTGCATTATTAATCTTTTTATGCTCTCAGTACCCACCAATAATGACCATTCTACACTCACCTCCAAACTTTAATATGAAACTAGTTTCTCCCCAACAGCCACTTCTTCATCAGTCATTCTTCTGCTGTGGTAAGCAGCCACTATCATCTAAGAATACCAGTAAGCTGAATCTTTGCTAAGCAAATGCTAACCCTCTGCCAATTTCTCCTCTGTCTCTGTAGTATACTCAATGACCATCACGGAAAAGCTCATTGTTTAGTACCCCTTCCTTTAACCAATCCTCTACTCCTGAAGCTACTTGCGATTTGTGAATATGTATTAAGTTATAAGCTATTACTGTGTCAATTATACAATTCACAAGTAACAGTCTTATAACTGGTTTTGCAATATTTCCACCATTAGCCTTAGGCTGTTTTCACACGAAGCAACTCTGAAGAAACTGATTAGTAACCAGAGTTACCAACCAGTCACTTCCAATGTTACTGAATGGAGCACTACAGACTGCACAACTATTTACTAACCAGTTGATAATCAGTTCCAGGCAACTCTGCATGTCAGTCGCTAGTTGATTTCAGTTGCTAGTTGCCAAGTGATTTTACGGTATGAACAAACAACTGAATATTTTATATGTGGAGGAAGTTGAAAAACATACTGTTTTATACAATTTCCTACTCCCTGCGTACTCTGTAGAGATATGCATTATTTGAAATACATGTATTCAAAATGAAAATTCAATTCATTGTGTATTTAAAATACCGTGATATGAAAAGAATTTTCAATTTTATTTGAAATAGTTCTTCAAAAATATTTTCTGTTTGCAAAATGCAATATACTTTTCTTATTTTTCCATACTTTTTATTTAATATTAGCTGACCCGGCAATACTTTGCTATTGCTAGACTTAAGTACACATATAAATTAAATATTTATGAATACATTTTAATTACTGTTTCATTCAATTCCAAGTTTATTGCATTCATCTTGCAAATGCAATGTTTTTGGTGATTCCAATCAGCATCTTATATATAAAAAATCAATGTCTGTTTGTTTGTATGTTCGTCTTCTATGCGTTCCTGTACCATTTATCAGATTGCAATGAAACTTTGGAGAGTTTTCGAGTGTGCGCCTGCGAAGGTTCCTGCGAAAAAAAAATTCCAAAAAGTCGCCCCCTATTCCCCATAACACCCCATAGTTTAGGCAAAACCACATTTTTTATCCGATTTAGATAGGAATTTGTACACTTATACTTTAAAACAAACATAAAAATACCGCCTACATACGGTTTCCGAATATTAATCCCCTCGCCCCATATCCACCCCCATACTTTAGGCAAACCACATTTTTTATCCGATTTAGATAAGAATTTGTACACTTATACTTTAAAACAAACAGAAAAATACTGCCAACATATGGTTCCCGAATATTCATCCCCTCTCCCCCTTTCCAACCCCATTACGTTTTCACCCCATAATTTAGGCAAACCACATTTTTTATCCGATTTGGATAAGAATTTGTACACTTATACTTTAAAACTAACAGAAAAATACAGCCTACGTATGGTTTCCGAATATTCATCCCCTCTCCCCCTTTCCAACCCCATTACCTTTTCACCCCATAATTTAGGCAAACCACATTTCTTATCCGATTTAGATAAGAATTTGTACACTTATACTTTAAAACAAACAGAAAAATACTGCCAACATATGGTTTCCGAATATTCATCCCCTCTCCCCCTTTCCACCCCCATTACGTTTTTAACCCCATAATTTAGGCAAACCACATTTCTTATCCGATTTAGATAAGAATTTGTACACTTATACTTTAAAACAAACATAAAAATACCGCCTACATACGGTTTCCGAATATTAATCCCCTCGCCCCATATCCACCCCCATACTTTAGGCAAACCACATTTCTTATCCGATTTAGATAAGAATTTGTACACTTATACTTTAAAACAAACAGAAAAATACTGCCTACGTATGGTTTCCGAATATTCATCCCCTCTCCCCCTTTCCAACCCCATTACCTTTTCACCCCATAATTTGGGGAAACCACATTTTTTATCCGATTTAGATAAGAATTTGTACACTTATACTTTAAAACAAACAGAAAAATACTGCCTACGTATGGTTTCCGAATATTCATCCCCTCTCCCCCTTTCCAACCCCATTACCTTTTCACCCCATAATTTGGGCAAACCACATTTTTTATCCGATTTAGATAAGAATTTGTACACTTATACTTTAAAACAAACAGAAAAATACTGCCTACGTATGGTTTCCGAATATTCATCCCCTCTCCCCCTTTCCAACCCCATTACGTTTTCACCCCATAATTTGGGGAAACCACATTTTTTATCCGTTTTAGATAAGAATTTGTACACTTATACTTTAAAACAAACAGAAAAATACTGCCTATGTATGGTTTCCAAATATTCATCCCCTGTCCCCCTTTCCAACCCCATTACGTTTTCACCCCATAATTTAGGCAAACCACATTTTTTATCGGATTTAGATAAGAATTTGTACACTTATACTTTAAAACAAACAGAAAAATACTGCCTGCGTATGGTTTCCGAATATTCACACCCTCTCTACCTTTCCACCCCCATTACGTTTTTACCCCATAATTTAGGCAAACCACATTTTTATCTGATTTAGTTAGGAATTTGTACACTTATACCTTAAAACAAACACAAAAATACTGCCTATGTATGGTTTCCGAAAATTCATCCCCTCTCCCCCTTTCCAACCCCATTACGTTTTCACCCCATAATTTAGGCAAACCACATTTTATATCCGATTTAGATAAAAATTTGTATACTTATACTTTAAAACAAACATAAAAATACTGCCTACATACGGTTTCCGAATATTAATCCCCTTGCCCCCTTTCCACCCCCATAATTTAGGCAATACCACATTTTTTATCCGATTTAGATAGGAATTTGTACACTTATACTTTAAAACAAACATAAAAATACTGCCTACGTATGGTTTCCGAATATTCATCCCCTCTTCCCCTTTCCAACCCCATTACGTTTTTACCCCATAATTTAGGCAAACCACATTTTTTATCCGATTTAGATAAGAATTTGTACACTTATACTTTAAAACAAACATAAAAATACTGCCTACATACGGTTTCCGAATATTAATCCCCTTGCCCCCTTTCCACCCCCATAATTTAGGCAATACCACATTTTTTATCCGATTTAGATAGGAATTTGTACACTTATACTTTAAAACAAACATAAAAATACTGCCTACATACGGTTTCCTAATATTAATCCCCTCGCCCCCTTTCCACCCCCATATATTTTTTTCACCCCATAATTTAGGCAATACCACATTTTTTATCCGATTTAGATAGGAATTTGTACACTTATACTTTAAAACAAACATAAAAATACTGCCTACGTATGGTTTCCGAATATTCATTCTCTCTTCCCCTTTCCAACCCCATTACGTTTTTCCCCCATAATTTAGGCAAACCACATTTTTTATCCGATTTAGGTAAGAATTTGTACACTTATACTTTAAAAAAGAGAGAGAAATACTGTACACATTAATTTGACAAAAACCCAATCCCTCTCCTCTCTTTCCACCACCTTAATTACCCCCTGTTCCCCATAACACCCCATAATTTAAACAAACCCGCAAACCTTTCGTCCGATTACGGCGAAGCTATGGTGAATTGTCGAGGGGATGTCGAAAATGGTTTCTGTCAAAAAAAATTAAAAAACCCACCCGTCCTCCCCATAATTTAGACAAAACCATATATTTCATCAGATTTCAATGGGAATTTGCACACTTATACTTTGAAACAAACAGAAAAATACTGCCTGCATATGTTTTCCAAAGCGCATCCCCTCTCACCCTTTCCAACTGAAAATGAATGAAACAGCAGTTTAAAATTTATATGCAAATATTTTTTCATTTAATCTATGTGCCTACTCAAGTCCAGCAATAGTGAAGCATTGCCGGGTCAGCTAGTATATATATATAAATAAATAAAAAATTCTGAGTTTGTTTTGGAGATATATGCTAAACAGAGAAAATTTGTACATGTAAATCAGTCTTAAGAGGGGTGAAACGGGAGAGCAGGTGCAGTTTTGTAAACTAAATACAAAAATCATTTTCACTTATTTTAAAGTATATGTGTGCAAACTTCCTTCAACTTCAAATAAAATCTGTAGATTTGTGCGCTGTCACAAAAACTTTAAAATAATTTTTAAAATTCAAGTTCAAATTTCATGGTCAGCAATTATCCGATCGTAATCTGTCCAGCGCTGTTTAACAGGAAATTATGTGTATTTTAATAATGTTGCTATCTACTTTGTCTAATTTCCCCAGCATTTTCGAGATAATTCCAAAAAACAGAATGATTTCAGGTGTAAATTTTTCTTAATTAGGGTGATACGGAAAGTGGGTGGGTTTTGTAAACCAAAGATAGACAGCATTTATCTCTTTGCTGTAATTTACATGTGTGAAAAGTACCATCCACATTGAATAAAGTTAGTGTAATGAACATTGAAAAGTAAGAGACGAGGGAATAAATGGGATGAGGTTGGGATTTGGGAACCAAATGTAGACAGTATTTTTCTCCTTGTTTTAAAGTATAAATGTGTGAAATTCCATCGATATTGTATAAAACTTGTGGGTATGTATATGAAATATTGACAAAACATAGGGGGTTGGGGTAAAGGGGGAGAGCAGTTGGTTGTTTAAAACCAAATGTAAACAGCATTTTTCTCTTTGTTTTGAAGTATACAAATGCAGAGTTCCATAAAAAAAAAAAAAAAAAAAAAAAAAAAAAAAAAAAAAAAAAAAAACAGATAAAAACTGTGGGTTTCAATAAAGATCACTGAAAAATTAATAGGGGTGGGGGTGGGGTTGGGCTTTGGCAAACTGAAAGTAAACAGTATTTTCCGGTTTGTTTCAAAGTATACTTGTGCAAGCTTCCTTCAAAGTCGGATAGGAAGTGTAGCTTTGTATAAAGAACATTGACAATAATGAAGGGGTAGGGGAGAGGGATTAGGTTTTTGTCTAAAGTATTTTTCTATTTTTTTAAGTATATTTGTACAAACATTCCATCGAAATTGGATAAAAAGTGTGGCTTTGTGTAAAAATTAAGGGTTGGGAAGAGGGAGAGGGATTGGGTTTTTGTAAAACTAATGTCCACATTATTTTTCTATTTTTTTTTAAAAAAAGTATGTGTGTGCAAAGTTCCATCAAAATCGGATAAAAAGTGTGGATTTGTGTAAAAATTGTGGGTGGGAAGGGGGAGAGGGGATGTGATTTTGGAAACCATACGTAGGCAGTATTTTTCTGTTTGTTTTACAGTATACATGTGGAAACTTCTGCAGGAATTGGATAAAATCTGTAGGTTTTTTTTATGTTATGGGGTGTTATGGGGAAGAGATGGTGGGTTTTTGGAAATTTTATTTCTTAGGAACCTTGGTAGACGTGCACTCGAATACTCAAAGTTTCACCATAATCGTTTGAACAGTTTAGGGGCGCATAGAGGACAGACAGACATTAATTTTTATATATAAGATAAGATAAGAAAAGAATAGCTGACACTGCAGTGCTTCACTATTGCTAGACTAGACTACATGTATAGATTAAATGAATACCTTTGAAAGTTTATATTTAGTAAAAATTAGATACTTATGTATAAATTTTAATTACTGTTTCATTAAATTTAAAGTTTATTGCAATGGTATGGGATACACAAAGTTTTCGGTGATTCCGATCAGCATATACACAAAAAAATCTGAGTCTGTTTCGGAAATATATGCAAAACAGAGAAAAGTTGCACATGAATAACAGTCTTAAGAGGGGTGAAACGGTAGAGCGGGTGCAGTTTTGTAAACTAAATATAAACATCACTTTTGCTTATTTTAAAACATATGTTTGCAAACTTCCTTCGACTTCAAATAAAAACTGCAGATTTGTGTGTTGTCACAAAAAGTTTAAAATAATTTTTAAAAATCAAGTAGAATTTCTTGGTCAGCAATTGTTTGATCGTAATCTGTCCAGTGCTGTTTAACAGGAAATCATGTTTACTTTTATAATGTTGCTATCTTCTTTGTCTAATTTCCCACCCTTTTTCGAGGTATTTCAAAAAATCTGAATGGTTTTAAGTGTAAATTTTTCTTAAATAGGGTGGTAGGCAAAGTGGGTGGGTTTTGTAAACCAAAGATAGACAGAATTTTTCTCTTAGCTTTAATTTATACATGTGCAAAGTTCCATCCATACTGAATAAAGTTAGTGTAAAGAACACTGAAAATGGAACACTGAGGATGGAATAAAGGGGATTAGAGGTTGGGATTTGGGAACCAAATGAATAGAGTATTTTTCTCCTTGTTTTAAAGTAGACGTGAGTGAAGTTCCATCAATATCGGATAAAAATTGTGAGTATGTATAAAGAACATTGTGAAAAAATAAGGAGAGGTAAAGGAGAAGAGGGTTCGGGTCTTGCAATCTAAATATAGACCATATTTTTCTGTCTGTTTTATGTTTGCATGTGCAAAGCTCCATCGATATCATATAAAAACTGTGGGTATGTATATGAAATATTGACAAAAATTAGGAGGTTGGGGTAAATGGGGAGAGCAGTTGGTTGTTTAAAACCAAATGTAAACAGCATTTTTCTCTGTTTTGGAGTATACAAATGCAAAGTTCCATCAAAATCAGATAAAAAACTGTGGGTTTCAATAAAGATCACTGGAAATTAATAGGGAAGTGGTAAAGGGGGAGGGGGTGGAGTTGGGCTTTGACAAACTGAAAGTAAACAACATTGTTCTGTTTGTTCTAAAGCATACGTGTGTAAACTTCCTTCAAAATCGTATAGGAATGTAGCTCTGAATAAAGAACATTAAAAATAATGAAGGTAAAAGTGTTTTCTGTAAAAATAATGTCTACAGTATTTTCTAATTTTTTTTAAGTACACATGTTATAGTTCCATCAAAATCGGATAAAAAGTTAGAGTTGTGTAAAAATTAAGAGGGTGGGAAGGGGGAGAGGGGTTATGTTTTTGGAAACCATATGTAGGCAGTATTTTTCTGTTTGTTTTAAAGTATATGTGTGCCAATTTCCATGAAAATCGGATAAAATCTGTGGGTTTTTTAAATTATGGCATGTGAGGGGGAATAGGGAGTTGTTGGGGGGTGGAAAAGGGGAGAGGGATTGGGTGTTTGTAAAACTAATGTCTACAGTACTTTTCTAATTTTTTTTTAAGTATACGTGTGCTAAGTTCCATTGAAATCGGATAAAAAGTGTGGGTTTGTGTAAAAAATTAAGGGAGTGGGAAGGGGAGACAGGTTGTGTTTTTGGAAACCATATTTAGGCAGTATTTTTCTGCTTGTTTTAAAGTATATGTGTGCCAATTTCCATCAAAATCGGATAAAATCTGTGTTTTTTTAAAAAATTATCGTGTGTTATGGGGAAGAGGTGGTGGTTTTTTGGAAATTTTATTTCTTAGGAACCTTCGCAGACGCGCATATCGAATATTCACCAAAGTTTCACCCTAATCGTTTGAACAGTTTAAGAGCGCATAGAGGACAAACAGAGACATTGATTTTTATGTATAAAACTAGCTGACCCAGCAATGCTTCGCTATTGCTAGACTTAGTTTAGGCAAACCAAATTTAGACAGTATTTTTTAGTTAATTTTAAAGTAAATGTGTGCAAAGTTCCTTAAAAAAAACTGGCTTTTTATAAGGTATATTCGCAAAAATTAAGGAGTTTTAAAGGGGAAAAGGGGTTGAATTTTTGGATACCATATGTTGCAAATTTTGGTGGAAATCTGATTAACTCTATGAGTTTGTTTAAATTAAGGGGTGGAGAGTTTTTTTTTTTTTTTTTTTTTTTCAGAAACCATCCCAGACGTGCTCTCTACAACTCAACAGTGTTTCATCATAATCCGATAAAAATTTTGGGGTTTTGATAAATATCGTTGGAAATTAAGAGGGAAGGGGGTAAAAGGGAAGAGGGTTGGGATTAGGCTAACCAGATTTACATAGTATTTTTCTGCTTGTTTTAAAGTATATGTGTGTTAAAGTTCCTTCAAAATCTGGTAAAAACTGTACCTTTATATATGACAGTGGCAAAACATTAAGGGGGTGTAATGGGGGCGAAGGGGTTGCCTTTTTGGAATCCATATTTAGACAGTATTTTTCTGTTTGTTTTAATGTATACGTGTTCAAATTTCCATAGAAATTGGATAAAATCTGTGTATTTGCTTAAATTAGGGGTATGTGAAGGGGTATGAGGGACGGCGTTTTTGGAAACCATACTTAGGCAATATTTTTCAATTTGTTTTAAAGTATATTTGTGGAAATTCCCATAAAAATTGCATATAATCTGTAGGTTTTCTTAATTTATGGGGAGTAGTAAGGAAGAGGGGGGTGATTTTGGGGTGGAAAAGGGGAGAGGGATTGTGTTTTGGAAAAACTAATGTCTATAGTATTTTTCTATTTTTTAAAAGTATATGTGTACAAAGTTCTATCGAAATCGCATAAAAAGTGAAGGTTTATGTAGAAATTAAGGGATGGGAAGGGGGCGATGGGATGCATTTTTAGAAACCAAATCTAGACTGCATTTTTCTGTTTGTTTTAGAGTACACATGTGCAAATTTCCATAAAGATCGGATAAAATGTGTTAGGTTGTTTAAATTATGGGGTGTTATGGGGAAGAGGGGTTGTGTTTTTTGAAACCATATGTAGACAGTATTTTTCTGTTTGTCAGAAAGTATATGTGTTCCAATTTCCATCAAAATCAGATAAAATCTGTGGGTTTTTTAAATTATGGGGTGCAAGGGGGAAGAGAGGGTGGTTTTGGGGTAGAAAGGGTGAGAGGGATTGGGTTTTTGTAAAATTAATGTCTACAGTATTTTTCTATTTTATTAATACTATATGCGTGTAAAGTTCCATCGAAATCTGATAAAAAGTGTGGGTTTGTGTAAAAATTTAGGGGTGGGAACGGGGAAAGAGGGTGTGTTTTTGGAATCCAAATGTAGACAGTGGTTTTCTGTTTATTTTAAAGTATACATGTGCAAATTTCAATACAAATCAGATAAAATCTGTAGGTTTTTAGATTATGGGGTGCTATGGGGAAGAGGGGGTGGTTTTTTGGAAATTTTATTTCTTAGGAACCATCCCGGATGCGCACTCGACAACTCACCATTTTCACCGTAATCGGACGAATGGTTTAGGAGTGCATAGAGGACAAACAGACAGACATTGATTTTTATATAATAGAAGATTGATGTTATACCTCATGAATATTGATTTATGAATGCAATTACTGACTAAAGTGAAGATAACAATTCTGAGTTATAATGCCACAAATTTCTTCATCGCCCCAAGAGCTGCAAGAGCCAATACCACTGTTCTTCACTCAAACTGCTGAAATTTCTCATCGCAGAGGAAAATTGCCTGAACCATCCTCATCACATCTAAAGAGGAAATGTTTATTAAACAATGACGTATACTGTATTTAAATAAAAGCTAAGATTTCTCACCCAAGAGTAATAAATATCTTTTCCTCAGCATCCATGCAATCCCTTATTACTATGAGGTTTTTTTTTTTTTGTACGCCAGGTCATATTATTTACACAGTTCCAAATATCTTTCTTTAGACATACAGTAGCATGCTAAAAATTTAGCATCTGAACGTTCGAGTTCTTTAGCAACAAGAAATAATCAGTGGTGGAAATTTTTTTACAGATTCAGAAGAGCCCAGGATTTTCTCCACCTTTTTTCAGTTCTGCACTGATGACTATTTAGCAGTATGACAGTTTCGTAGCCGGAATCTTCACTGGGACCATCATTTTCAATTGTAGCAGAGAGCGGCACAGATAGGGACAACGGATCTGCTTCCAGAATTGCGCAGAAGAAACCAGTGATTTCAGTCTCTTTTGAGTTGCTTTGTGTGTGGATCTGCATCACCAACCAGTTACTAACTAATTTAGTAAGTCTAGTCACCAACCAGTTCAGTTTCTTTTGAGTTTCTTCCTATGAAGAGGGCCTTAACCTTAGGGTTGCAACTCCATGACTCAGCTTCCATTTTTTCTTTTCTTATGGTTTATGCCTCTCCAATCGAGCATCTGCATTCAGTATCTCTTTGGTCACCTATTATCCCTCACCAGTGTAATAGATCAATTTTAGAATAGGTAAAATTATTGTAAGTATGTGAGGCGGCAGCCGTTCGCCAGACAGGCGACGCCCTGAGCTTAGTATGTAGGCCAGACAGCCATCAACAATATGCGACGGGTGCCAAGCCAGTGACAGTGTGAGTCAAATGAAATGTTCTGGAACTTCGATAGAAGCGTCAGGTCATTGCCTGACCAGCTAATTCTACACTTAAGTCACGTGAAAATGATTCTAGAAAATGGATAGAACTCTGAGGTCGTTGCCTGCCAGTAAGAGCTTTGTGCGCGATCACACTGTGAGTACAAGTGGAGTATAAGAGACTGGCATTAGGTCATTGGGGGCAGTCAGTCGCAAGAGTGGGCTACGCCGATGCTATGCCAGTTTGAGTTTTGATCGGGAGCCCGCTAGCCGCCAGCCCAGCCTGTCCTCACGCCTAACTATAAGTGTAAGAGTTAACCAACGGATTGATGAACATTTGGCTATGGACTTCTGCTAATGGGGAGCTGCTAGCACTGTACTAAGTGGGACTCATTTACGATAAACTAGTCAAGCAGTGAAGGCTTGCTTCATTTATGAGTACTCCCCTCTCCTCGGCAAGTAACTATGGACATAGGGAGATAGTCAACTAATCTTGCAAGAACTACTATCCTGACTGTGAGCGGAACTTGTGGAGCACCTGTGAGAAGAATCTCCAGACCAGTAAGTATATCATTTAAGTACCCTCTTGGCCTGTACCACTAGCCATTCCTGACAACCAGCTGATGCCACCAAACAAATTACACCAGCAGCCTGTAATGTAAAAAGGGTACTGTACTGACTCCATCTTATTGAACAAAAGGAGGTATGTGGTAGAGAAGAGATGAATATAATCATAAACTAGAGAAGAGACGACTATGATCATAAACTAGCAGTTGGTTTCTTGTATAAGCGAGTAAGATAAGGGAGTCAAGAGTCTGGAATAAATTACCAAGAGGTACACTGAACAAGTCAAACACTGAAATAATTTAAAGGAAAAATTAGTGAAATACTAAAGTAGATATATAGCCAAATTGTGACCAAGGCATATGGTCTGTCACAATTGACTGATATTGAAGAATGATGCTTATACAAGCAAGTATAAAGCAAACTAACGAAAATTAAGTTTCTTGAATCCACACAAGTGTAAAACGTTTTCCGATTTATCTAAAATCACAGGAAGAGTCATCCTACATTCTTGGTTATGATTCCACTCATTGCAATGCCTTAGGTTTCTAAAGCAGCCTTTGTGCAGATACTATATAGTTTAGTAATTTTATTACGTCTGGCGAAAAACCAAATGTTGAGCACATTGATTGCACCATAAGCACCAAATTACCTGCCACACATTGAGATATTTGGATACTTCAGTGCCTTGCTTCTTTATCTGTCCCCGGCAAGAGTCTATTACCAAATATTTGGTCTTCCAGTATAAATGATCATTTATTTTTCAATGCTATTTAGAATAAGTATTTAAATTATGATGATACAAATAACAAAGAATACTTCCATCCCAATCCTAAATAGATACCTTGTATTTTCTTGATCGCACTCGCTGTTTACGGAATTTCAAGGCCCCTGTTAATTGTTATTTCACCTGACCATGTATATCTCAGTAAGCAGGTGGTTTTACGATCCCCTTCGGTTTCTCCCAACACGTTGCTTTCAGAAATCTATCTGTCCCGCTACCAATTCCATGCCTCACATCTTGCCAGACTAAACTCACACATACCGTTCCATAAGTATTGCCTCTCCCTGAATATCCCACCTAATGGTTTAACCATAAAACTTCTGGTTTCATGTTACCATCACAAATTCAGCCATCCCTTCATGCTTTCCATTATACACAATTCCTTACCATCACCAACCTGGTTCTCCAACAGTATATTTACATAGCTTATTATCATTCCATCCAACCTGTCTCCCCAAAATCCTATGCCTTTCATTCCCTCACCTCATTCATCATACAAAGCAAATCCTGACTCAATGCACAGGTGCAGGCCCAAAAACACCTGTGCAAGTTATCAGCTTTTATCAGGGAGTTATTTAGCTCTAGGCTTGTGCCTCCCCTATCAACACTCCACTCCCGCACACCACACACCTATTGCACCCCTAATTGCCAGAACTCTATGTTTGGATCACCTCCTCGATTTTCCAAACCCAAACCCTCTCTCTACCACCTACCCAAAAAGCTCCTGTCCCTCCTTCAGTGAAACCCCGCAGTCTGTGATCAATCTTTCCTCCACACCCCTGACAGAACCTCAAATATCAGTCCTATCCAATGGACTCACCATCTCTCCAACCTACAAGTTTGACCATACTGCTTTGGTACGGGACTCATTAGCATTCTGCCACTCCCTTCGTTGACAGTATTATTTTGTGCCTCAGGAAATAACATCTAAAAAAAAAAAACTTACAATTTATACCTCCATCTTCATTGGATCCCCCCAACACTTACAAAATCATCCACTTATTCTACTCAAGGAACTCCTCACCTCCATCCTGTCCTCGCCCTCTTTCCACACTCCAGAAACCTCAGCATCATGGAAACTCAAACCATGAGAGAACTGTCCAAAAACCATAACATTATCATTCTCCCTGCCTGTAGGGGCTCAACCACTATAGGGATAGGGATGGACTGCAATGACTATGAGGCTGTGGCCCTGAGGCAGTTGTCTGATAAAAACACCTACCGTACCTTCCAGGCTCTACAGATCCCACCACCTCCATATGCCAGGAAATAAAAACATTCCTGGACCTGCAGGGCCCATTAAAAGGCCTCTCACCTCAGCCCATCTACCACCTACCTCCCCAGAATCCCTGTACACCCACCCTGTTATCTTCTTCCCAAGATCCACAAAGTTTTTAATCCAGGGTGACCTATAGCTGTGGCAAATGGGTCACCCTTTCATCCTTGGTGGATCAATATCTCTAACCCTTTTTTTTAACTGCTTTACGTCTCTCAACAGCGAGGTCTTTAGAGATGGGAAAGAATGGGGGCAAGGAATGGGAAGGAATTCGGCCATGGCCTTTTTAAGGAAGCATCCCGGCATTTGCCTGGAGTGATTTGGGAAACCATGGAAAACCCAAATCTGGATGCCTGGACGGGGATTCGAACCGCTGACCTCCCTAATGCGAATATCCAACCCTTTGTACGGAGTCTTCCCTACACTTCCTTGATCGACTGTTCACAGTTCACACTCCTCTATCCACAGACTCCATCCTTGTGTCCATCAATGTAACTTCCCTCTATACCAACATTCCCCACAGTCAGGGTTTCAATGCCCTGGAACACTTCCTTGATCGGCAACCCCCACACAGCCATCCAAATACATACTTCCTTCCTTCCTTGGCTCACCTAAAACTCTCCAGAAACTTCACCTTCAATTCCAAAGTACATCACCAGCTCTGCTATGGGCACCCGTTTGGCTCCATCCTATACCAACCTACTCCTCGATCATCTAGAGGAACGATACACCTCCCAAACCATATGACTCGGTCCCTAGCACATGACTTAAGGTATATATTGTATGTTTTTGTTTGTCTCATATGTGTTTCACTCAACGCAGCCTTTAACTTTGGTGAGTGATGAGTCTTTTCCCTATCCTTCGTTATTTACATTGCCTAAAAGCAGTTTCCTTTTTCCTTAATATCATTAAATTATGATAAGAAAGATTTGAAAAAGTAAAAAAAAATAAAATATATTACTGGTTCATCAAAATACAGCAAATTTGTTTGATAGAAAATATTTTTACAAACTAATAGATATAAAATGACTGAACACTCATTCATTCCTATCCAAGTTTTGTCACCAATCCCACTTTATTCATAACAACAAATCATTATTTACCTGTATTCATGTGGAATCCATATTACAGGATTATTACACACATCATATTACAAAATTCCATACATGACAAATACTGACATACTGTGAAAAAAAAAAAAAAAAAAAAAAAAAAAAAAAAAAAAAAAAGTCTAGTTTCGCAGCACTGTAATATGGCTGTTATAATTTTAACAGAAAAATCAAATCTTAATAAATTTTAAACAAGTGTCTGTGTGCCTTTGCATGAAATTTAATATAACAATGGCATACTGTCACCTGCATTATTGTGGAGAGAATGTAAACAGGAAACAAATATGACTGCAATAATGCAATAACTAGTAATATTTCCAATGGAACTTATCAGAGACTTGGGATTAATTCTCAGTCATAATGCTGAGTCTAGGTATTAAAACGTAATGACATCTGCTGTATGACACTATGGTAACTTGCTGAAATATAACAATATTTCATTATATTTTGTGACACTGTAGTTACTGTGTGTGGCATCAGGATTCTGGATAAGTATAACTTGTGACCAGCCATCCTAACAGATAGTTGGTTCATATTTAGACTTGCCACAGTATTCCGGATGGTCGTCGTGCATTAATTTGTAAATATGAGAAAGTCCATGGATGACATCTCCTTTAAGATTGGACACTAATGTTAACGTCTTATGTCCATTTATACAGTAGCAATAATTAGCACGGTAAAATATCGGATTTATATACGCTTTAAAAATGGTAGTTACACTTAAGCATTTAACGTCATAATGCACATGATAAATAATGCACCAATTCAAGATGGATGTTGTTCTTCGGGATTCAGGGCGCGTCAACATCATGCTTATTAGCATAAAGATGGAGGTGTATTGGTGTATTATAAGAGTGTCAATAATTAAATAACTATTATTATTACATGGGAAATCATAAGTGAGGCTTAAAAGAAGATTATGGGCGATAAAGATTTCAAAAATTTTATTTTTGGACCTTCGTCTTTTTCCCCAACCATCTTCATATGTTACAGTTATTATTATTCCCATACTTTTGGCTTTGGCATATACCATAATTAGCCCTGTGTTGTAAACATAAGTGTACACATACTAAGACGCGATATTTTATAAACTTCAGAAACATATCTCTGTTTTCAATGTAGTACTGCCTGCTTATATAGGTTGAAGGAAGCTATGCATCATGTCATATGCAAGTTAGTGAGTCATATACGCACTGCTTTCTGGACCACTTCATTTTATGAATAGTTTTTTAAACCATTTGTCATTAACTGATGCACAGAGATAATATAGGTCGTATGTACTAAATAATATTGAGAAAATCTATATTTACAGAAAAAAACAAATGCACACAGTAAAATATTTCAATCTTTTCTGCAACACTGAAGTACACAAAATTTTATATATAAAAATGAATGTTTGCATTTTCGTTTTCTTTGCATTCCTATAATATTCATCTGATTATGATGAAACTTTGGTGAGTTATTGTGTGCATGCGGGCAAATGTTACTGACAAAAAAAATCCTCTCTCCCCCTTTACAACTCTTAATTTTATACAAACCCACATTTTTTATCTGATTTTGATGGAATTTTGCATACATACACTGTAAAATAAACAGAAAAATAATGACAACATTTGGTTTTCAGAAACTCAACCCCTTCCCCCTTACCACCCCATAATTTTTGCCAATGTTTTTTATACACACACCACCCACAATTTTTATCCGGTACTGACTGAACTTTTCATACATATACTTTAAAACAAACAGAAAAATACTGTATACATTTGATTTGCAAAAACCCAACCCCTCTCCCCTTAATGTTTTCAATGCTCTTTACACATACCCACAGTTTTTATCCAATATTGATGGAACTTAGCACACATATTCTTTAAAACCAAAAGAAAAATACTGTCTACAATTGTTTTTCAGAAACCTTACCTCTCCCCCTTTCCTCCGCTTTATAAATGTTCTTTAAATATCCCCACAGATTTCATCTGATTTCAATTATTTCACGTATTTATTAAAAGAAACAGAAAAATACTGTCTAAATTTGATTTTTAGAAACCCAACCCCTCTCACTACCCCCCCCCCTCCCAATTAATTTTTGTTTGTTAATGTACTTTATATAAAGCAGCAGTTTCTATCCGATTTTGAAGAAACTTTGCACATGTATACTACAAACAGAAAACTACAGTCTACATTTTTTTTACAAAACTCCAACCCTTCTTTACTCCCACTCATCTTAATTTAAAAGTTGTACTATATAGAAATTCACAGTTTTCATCAGATTTCTGATGGAACACTGCACATGTACACTTTAAAACAAAGAGAAATGTATTGCCTACATTAGGTTTAGAAAAACCCAACCACTTTCACCCACCACCCTTCGTAAACAAAATTTACACATGAAACCATTCAGTGTTAGTGAAAAATGATGCTTACATTTATTTTATAAAACTGCATCAGCTCTTCCTCTATGCCGCTCCTGAGACTACTGTACACAAAAAACTTTACAATTTTTTGCATTTGTAGGGAAATCTGCCAAAGTAGATGGTGTTGGAGAATTTTTATCTATCTGATCAAAATGGATATAAGATCAGAACTTTCATATCCACCTGCTGAGCAATGCTGGGTACTCTGCTTTTGCAGAAGACGGAAGACCAAAAATATTGTATAATCCAAAGGACTAAAATAAACTTTTTCAAGTTTAATTTAATGGATAAAAATCATTGTCTTTCAATTATTTGGTACACATTGTGTCTGTTTTCTATATGCATACCAACTTAAGAAATAAAAATTGGTATTGCAACACATGCTGGGCAAAGATAGTAATCAATAAAAAATTACAACCCATCTATAAAATAAGGGTAGTTTAAGAAACTTAGCAGAAGATTGCTTCTTCCCGGGATTGCAGGCAATTGCGCCACTATTTGATAGTGGATTCTTATGTAACTCGATGAGACAAATTGAAAGTAAAGAATAATTTTTTTTTTTGATATCTCACTTAGTTCTTGAGATATTGTATCTCAAAATTGATCTGTTTAGGTTGAATGCAGCCTGGACCAGAAGAAGAATTTCGTCATAGTCAAATTCGATGATGAATTCATATGTAACTCGACAAGACAAATCGAAAACAAATATATATATATCAGAATGAATGGACACCGACAATCAGTACACACCAAGAATCCTGACCACCCTGTATCTCATCATGCCACTATACATGGCACCAACGATTTTAATAACTGCTTCTCGGTCCGTGCCATCAGAGTCCTCCCAGATAAAAGCAGCATTTCAGAACTTAGAAGGTGGGAACTGGCCTATCAGTACCAACTGGAGACCAGACAATCTCCAGGTCTAAATTTAAGATAGCACCAATTTTCCTCCCATCCATCCCCCTCACTTCCACCTTCCCTCAAGAACCACCGCTCACCAGAGCCTATCTTTATAGATTGAGACTTCAAATTTTGCTTATTTTTAGTTTTAGTTTCAACTTATTAATTCAAAATTTTTAGTTTCAACTTATTATTTTTTATTATTTTTATTCTTATTATTATTACTTTTTTTCACATGTGTTCATTATTGGATTAACTGAGGTATACTACCCTTCCGCGACAGGTCCTTGTGTACAGTTTTGCTTTATACTTGCCATTCATCATCATTTTCCAGCCTGTGCTCTTCTATCCCCTCCCTCACTTCCTGCCATGATGTATTTCCCCCACAATTAGCCACCGTCATTGTGCCTCGCGCAGTTGGCTGCCGGCAGCGCTTGCGTGCAGCCATCTCACTTCTACTGAGGAAGAGCCATGCTCGAAAATTCTATTCTTTGTGTGTTCGTGTACCAACGCCGCTGGAATCCCCTTCTTTGGTAAGCGGTGGTTTTTTATCCTATCCTAATGTTTAATATATATATAGGAAACAAAGGCGCTAAAAGCGGATATATTGAACATTGGATAGCATAAAAAACCACCACTTACCAAAGAAGGGGATTCCTGAGGCGTTGGTACACGAACGTCGCAGGAATTCCCTTCTTTGGTAAGCGGTGGTTTTTTATCCTATCTTAATGTTCAATATATATATATATTGCGCTTAGTTCTCGAGATATTTTATCTCAAAAGCGAGGAGGTTAGGGTGAGATCCAGCTTGGACCAGAAAAAAAAAAAAAAAATCCACCAAAAACCACAGCAGAAATGCACTATAGATGTTTTATTTTCTTCCTGGTTGTTGTTAAGCTGAAATGTGGCCTGGATGAGAAGAAATGTATCAAAAAGCACAATGAACTATACCTATAACTGATTTTTGATATGCTATATATCAAAAACCAAGCGAGATATAAATTTTTTTTATTGTTTATTTTTGATTTGTTTCATTGAGTTCTACAAGAATTCATCATCAGATTGGGGTGCCAAGCTAATGATAGATCTGCCCCTGTTCATAGTGCTGTTTAAGAACACAATGTAAAAATTATATAAAAATTAAACTCCACAAACAGTTCCATAAGGATATAAAGTCCTTCGCCTACAGCAAATATTCCCTCCTATACTCAAATTTGTAATTATCCTATCTCAAATAATGCAGACTATCTTAAAAACTACAAAATTCTCAGGACATAAATTGATTGGAAGTTTTAATTTTTTATTAAAATAATACAACATACCTCAGTTTCTAATATATCTCAATGATGATAGGTAGCCTGTAACAGAGAAACCACATAGTAATAGTAATATTAGAAAAAATTATTGATGTTACATAAGCTGTAGTAGAGACGATGGGCACAGCAATTTGATCCAAGGATCCATTCTGGAATGCTGAAAACTTGTGCTTTCAGAACCCATAGTTAAAATTAGCAGCACTGAAATGAATATGGGTGGAATTCAGGACAAAACCAGCATAACAATAGAGATGAATCTAAAAAAAAAAAAGGTATAGTGTGATTAAAAAAATAATTTATTCACGATTTGCATTATACAAATAATGTTATGAGATTATTTTTAGCATTATTACTTATGTACACCATGGATTAGTTTTCCATTGCAGTTTTTAATTATTTATCTAAACTGATGTCACTAAAAAAGCAAAGAAAAACTGCTTCAACACTATACTACAAACTGTTTTATACCGTAGTAATATTTTTAAGCTATGAATTTCTACACTGCAAATAGAAGACTAGCACAGAATTGTGAAAACTATAACAAAATCATAGGAAGGTTGGTTTCTGTTTCAGGTATCCTTCTAAAGACAAATCTCAACTCTGGAACAAAATGCCATCCTAAGTACAGCAAGAAGTGTGCTTAATTACGTTACTGGCAGAAAATACACCTAATACTATTGCACTAGAGACAACTACCTTCAACTTTGACGAGTGATGAGTCATTTTCCCTTTCGTTGTAATTAATATTGCCTAAAGCCTTTTCATTTTTCCTTAGTTTAATTATTCAAACAATTATAGGAGATATTAGATTAAGTAGAGCAAAGTTCAAAGCAACCAAACTGTAATTCTAAACCAGTTGTAACTGAAAACAAGAACTGAACATGCCCTCTTCTGCTGAGAATGGGTTATATACTTGATAATTACAATATTTAATGTGGGTTCATACTTTTTTTCTTGTGTTGATGCCATTCTACCATCATCTGTGGTAATTTTTGTATATAGATACAAGTAAACAAAAGAAACTTGATAGTAAAACAAAAATTAGGATAAGGAAATAAACCACAGCTCACAATGGATGCTGACACTTACACTCGGAAAAAGAAACAAACACACATGAAAAGTTGCAATTGTTGGGCATTTAACCTTTCCTCAGCTGTAGAATATGGTTGACTCAAGGCAAGTGTTAATTATGGCAATTTGTGGTAGTTGAGAAGAGGGAATGGTTGAGGGAAGTTCAAAAATGCAGAAAAAAAGGACGGAGTGGGAATAGCGAGTAGAAGAGAATATGCACAAGATTTGAAAAATAATAACAATAATTCTTAAAAGAAAATAACATGGATGGAAAACAGAAGCTGATAACAAATATTATTATATATGGCTTTCCTGCCTTTATCTGTGGTGAGTGGCGGGTTCTGAAGATAGGTGTTTGGAAAGGAGAAAACTTCAAAGGGACGCTAGATGTTTTCTTAAATTGAGAAATTTGGTGGTTGCCTGCAGCCCAGATTGTATTGGCAGATCAGTTATGATCTTCTGAGATCAGAGAGGCTGCTGTTGCTTGAGAGTATTCTTATAGCATAGAAATTCAAATGATTGGCATAATGAAAGGTGACATAAGCATGGGTGGTTTGTGTTGTGGTTGTAATCCTTATAACACTAAATACCTTCTCCCTTGCATTCATTTACATTCTGATCAGTAGCCCCTCACACAGTATTCCAACATCTTAATAATGATCATATCCTGCTATTATCAACCATAGTTAGATCAAAATCAACATGTCATGCCACATCACAACCTGCAAAACTCACTGAAGCCACCAAAAACTCTCCAAAACCCACATAGTCCATACCTGGTCACAGAGTACATCCTAGGCCTTGAATCCATTAAATGAATCCTAAGGCAGGGCTATGATTTCATTTAAGCCAGCCCTGATATAAGATCCCTCCTCCCTAAAATCGTCCCTGGCCATCTTAGAACATGCTCCAGCTAGATTCAGGCAACTCCTAGCCCACAAATACAGGTATTTTCATCACACTATACAGTCCCATTACTCCTTTCCACCCACAGACCATGCTGCAAGTTGAATAATATGCATCTTATTTCCACCACCATTCACAGTGAAAACCTTCCCATCAGAGGACATATGAAATCATCCATGTTGTATGTAATTAACTTGCAATTACTGTCCCGCTTCCTACATAGGACTGATCACTAATCAACTGTCAATAAAAATGATTGGCCACAGAATAACGGTGTTCACACAGAATCCAGTAGCTGCTCACGCCACCTCACGAATACCAATCATTTCAATTCCTACTTCACAATATAGTATGCTAACAGAACCTTTAAAGTCAGAATGTAGGACGTGGTCTACCAGTATAAACTGCTAGGTCTCGATTATATCCACTCAAACCTCTAAATTTTCCTCCTTTTCAAATTCTTATCTTCAATTACTATCTCCTACAATCTGCACCAAACATGTACTATGACTCTTGTTGATTTCATGTTTGTCTGAATTAGTGTTCACTTTACCTATACTATTATAAACCTGTAAGCATGACCTGTCTCTTTGCACTGGCACTATGCAAAACTACAAAACAATCTTTCCTAATGAGATACATTGTTATTGTTTTTTTAGAATACCACATTTTAGTTATTTCTTTCTTCAGTTTTCGGAAATGGAGTACATTTAATTCACACAAAACATTAATGAAGACACTATATCAAAGATTAAAACTCAAATAACTGTAAGGAAATTGCGGAATTCAATGTAAAGCTTACAGAGATGCTAAATTTCAAACATTTATACTTTTCTACTAAAAGAAAAACAAAGAGCAAACACATCACTATGTACACGAAGGCCCACACAAGTAAAGCAGCAGGATACTCTATTGGATCTTTTTTCCCTGCATGTGGTATGTTTTCATGAATTATTTACTAATAGTTCATAACTCGTGTACATTCTATTCAACTCACTATCCACACATACTGAAAGGTTCCAAAAGGAAAAAAATTAAACTGGTTGTTAGTGAGTTGAAAGAAGATCATACAGGGCAAAATATTGCACAAAAAAAAAAAAAAAAAAAAAAATATCACTGAAACTGTTGGCAATAGTACAATATAAAAGAAAATATCCATAGGGGTATACCATACGTAATAATGTTTCAAATATGAATGCAACCATGCGCTGTAGGAAACTTTATTTTTATTGGCTCTGTTGCTCACACTCTACAGCTCATGATTCACGATGTAATTTTTTAAAGATATTGCTATAATGGCAATAGTGAAAAAGTGTCGCAAAACATAAGAAGAGTGGACAAGCCACTCGATATCTTAATAAACAGAACAGAAAAATGCGGTAAATCTGTATATGTCAGAACGTGTTGGAATAGAATTTCCAACTACAGAAGAATGGATACAAATAAACAATTTTATAACCATGTTGAAGTGTTTTTATCAAGCAACAACTAAGTTTTCTAGCGATTCATCATCAGTATCTTTAATTATATCATTGATGTGTGTGTAGAGACTTGCGAACTGCAATAAAATCCTCTCGGGTGTCCAGCTGGATGATGTTGTATAAACATGTTTCAACAGCTAGCTCTGCTGTCTTTATCAGGAATCTTCTAGTTGTCGCAAACTCACTGTCACCGCCTTGACTGATACCTGAAGAAGACAACAGAGCTAGCTGTCTAAACGTTGTGTTTATACAACACCATCTGGCTGGACACGCGAGAGAATTTCATTGTATCATTGATTGCAATCTTAAATTCAAAACTGGCTCAGAAGGATGAAGGATGTTCAAAAGCTGCTTGTGTGGGTCCGTTAACAGGAGATCTGCTTTCACAAGAAAAACCTTACCAGTTGATTGCTGCTCTAATCGATACACGGTTTAAAACTAAGTATTTGACTACCGACAAAATATTATATACAAAGACTAAAATTTTGGCATTTCCATGTCAAAACTGTGCACTGACAATAACAAGTAAAACGGGTCATTTTGATGTGAATGTTGGTGAACCTGAACCCTCCTGTTCAACATCAAATTCTATTCCCAAAAATAAATTCCCAGCAGACAATTTATGGGATACCCTTAACAAAATGACTTTGAGAATGAATTGCAATATTCGGACAGCTGTCACCTGCTAGTTCAAGAACATTTTATTTGTTATTTAAAAGAACCTTTGCTGCTGGGAACCGCTAATATTTTTCAATATTGGGCTTCCAGTCCGTATATTTATTTACGAGCAATAGCAACCAAATATTTATCAGCTCCTCCCACTAGTCTTCCTAGCGAACAATTGTTCATTGCTGCTGGTCAAATCTATGATGGCAGAAAAGCTAATTTAAGAGGAAAAAATGTTGAAAAACTATTAGTTTTAGTTTATAACATAAGGCTGTTTGGGTTTGATTATATTTAGTACATTTTTAATTAATCTGTATATGTGAAACTACTTTAAAAATATTGGTACTGAATCGGTTTTAAATGAAAATTCAGTGTGTGATATTAATTTAGACAGCAGGATATCGTATTTTAAAAACTAGAATAATTTATGCTAGGTGAAAAGACTGAAACTTGTTTTTATTGTTGTTAAAAAACGACACAGTATTACTATATTTAAGCGAACATGTATTCAGTGGCGTAGCTAGGTCAACAAGGGCCCCGGTGCAAAAAAATTATTTTGGGCCCTCAGGCCAGACGGGCGACCTTTTTTTTTTGCTTTGTGTGCTCGTAGGGGCCCCCTGAACTGAGGATGGGGGCCCTTGAATTGTTCTTTAGGGGCCCCTGAGCAGTGGTTGGGCCCCCCCCCCCTAAGCAGTGAGAGCCCTTAGTGAGGGGCTCCTGTGTTCTCAGGAGCCCCTTAGACGATGGTAGAGCTAAAAAAAAAGGTCGCCAGTTTGCCGTGAAGGCTCGCGGGCCCTCTAAACTGCGCTTGAGGGTCCCTAGAGGTGCGCTTAGGGGCCCCTTGAGGTATGCAAGGGGGCCCCCTGAGCGTGAGGGCCCCGGTGCACTGCACCGCCTAGCCCCATAGTAGCTACGCCCCTGCATGTATTTGATTTACCAAAGCTAAAGCTCCAAATAATTAATTATTAATTTAATCCACGAGACAAATTATTCAATTTAATTCGGTCTGTTATTGTTAAATTTTATAGTTTCTTTTTATTACTGTTAAATTATTGTTAATTTATTTTTGCTAATTGCATTGCCCAAAACCTGGTTTGGTACTATTTTACTGATTTATTTTATTTTAATAAATAAACATTAAAACTGTGTTTATAATTATTGTAAAGGTGCAATTTATATGAACAATACTATATATAAAACAAAATAACAGTTCAGTATTTGCATGTCATATATACTTCGTAGTGTTCTAAAACATATAATTAGTTTTGAACCTTCGGCTTCGGCTACAGCCTAAGGTTAACCAAGAGCCGAACATTCGGATTCGGCCAAAAAACTACCTTCGGTCTGACACTAGTTATATGCCCAATAATTACAATTTTTTGTGTGTATTCAGATAAAAATGAAAAACAATAAACTTGAGAATAAAATTTCTATCCTGACATCAGACCGTGTTTCAAAATCTGTGACCTTACTACTGCACTCTTGTAAGGGGTTTTATTTTTTGTGGGGTGGTGTGTGGGAGTGGCTTTACAGCTCACTATCATGCAGGTCATTAGAGAGAAGATAGAATGAAATTCAATGAATATTAGGTATGCGACTCCCCAGAGTGTGCGAATGAATATTAAAATCATTTTAGAAATTTTGTATCAGAAACAAATTATTTTCAAGTCGGGCGAAAAGGAGACTCTATGATGCTGGTCACAACAAAACATGTGCTTCAGAATAATGAACAATTAAGCCGAGGCAGATTTGATGGAGCACGAAAAGCTTTAATGATATAAACCTGAGGATGTAAAAGAACTTTGTTATAAAAGTAATATGTTGTTGGTTTCATGGAGATAATGCATTAGACCTTATACAGTTAGTTGATTTAATTCAAATGTGGAACTTGTATGAATTACAGCAGTCTCTATAAACAAAAACTGGTCCGTAATTTCACAAGAGTTTTTTCCTTGAAAGTGGACTATATTTATTATAATAATAATCTACTGATTATTAACTGTGAAGTGTACTCTTTTCAAATGTTTACAACACAAGTGGAAAACTTGGAGTTTGGTCTAATATTAAGACATCAGACCGTGTTTCAAAATCTGTGACCTTACTACTGCACTCTTGTAAGGGGTTTTATTTTTTGTGGGGTGGTGTGTGGGAGTGGCTTTACAGCTCACTATCATGCAGGTCATTAGAGAGAAGATAGAATGAAATTCAATGAATATTAGGTATGCGACTCCCGAGAGTGTGCGAATGAATATTAAAATCATTTTAGAAATTTTGTATCAGAAACAAATTATTTTCAAGTCGGGCGAAAAGGAGACTCTATGATGCTGGTCACAACAAAACATGTGCTTCAGAATAATGAACAATTAAGCCGAGGCAGATTTGATGGAGCACGAAAAGCTTTAATGATATAAACCTGAGGATGTAAGAAGAACTTTGTTATAAAAGTAATATGTTGTTGGTTTCATGGAGATAATGCATTAGACCTTATACAGTTAGTTGATTTAAATTCAAATGTGGAACTTGTATGAATTACAGCAGTCTCTATAAAACAAAAACTGGTCCGTAATTTCACAAGAGTTTTTTCCTTGAAAGTGGACTATATTTATTATAATAATAATCTACTGATTATTAACTGTGAAGTGTACTCTTTTCAAATGTTTACAACACAAGTGGAAAACTTGGAGTTTGGTCTAATATTAAGAGGTCGATAAGTGCTAAAACAGTTAATGTGTGTATTTACAGATGATTAAAATGATTTTCAAGGATTACAATTTTGGGAAATGGGAGAAAGATAAATGAGGAACAGTTGCTTACTTTTCCTGTGGGGAAAAATGAACAAAATGAGACCACGGCGGAGAAGATGAATTTATATTCAGAGTTTAGAGATTGAAATAAAGTGGTAATAGCTGCTGGGGGTCTGAATATTCCAGGTGTTAACTGGAAGAGTAGTGGAATTAGGAACACAAGTGAGCAGAGATAAACTTTAGTGAAGGAAGGTGAGTTACAAAAGTGGTAGAACAAAACAAAACTAATATCATATACTGGTTGTTTTTCTAAATTCCCAAAAATTATATGGGATCTCATATCACAGGAGAATAATTGATTAAAAGGTAGTTGATGTGAACATAAGGAGGTTTAGAAAATCAGTAACCAATAAAGAGGGAGATAAAGGTATAATTAAAACAACATTTTCAGAACACAAGGAGAAATGGAAAGATGTATAGCCAACTACATTCAGAAACTCTGAGAGCAAAAGAAGTGATCTGCAAGTCAGCAGCATGGTTTTACAATAGACTATTCATGTGAATCTCAGTTGGTGATGTACAATATATTTCAGATGAAATGGACAAGGTCAAATAAATAGTATGGCACATGACTTTCCAAGGCATTTGATAGAGCCAGCCATAGAATGGTTATGAAGAAGGTTAAGACATTTGGGATTAACCACATCTTGCTTGGGTGGAGGAATTCTTAAGAGGTAGGAAATTAATGGGTAATGAAATATTAAGGGAGATGGAAGTATTAACAGGTGTGCCAGAGAGTAGTGTATTGGGATCGTAGTGTTCATTATTCTCATAAATGTTTATGTTGCTGATCTACTGTTGTTTGCAGATGACATACTGCTATATACTAGGTTTACACCGAGACAGGATTGTGAACAAATGTAATCTAGACAGACCATCTAGTTCAGTGGATAATCATGAAATGAATATAAATATCAAGAAGAGTCAGGATTGCTGGAGATCATGATTCTGCAAGGAATTGGTGTCATAATGCTGCAGTAATAGAAAAAAGACAACTAGAAATACTTTCCAAAGTAATTTTAGTGGTGTCAAGCTGGTACAGGTCATCCAGGATGTATTACTACAACCCAGTTGCTGCCTGAAAATAATGGGCCAGTGTTTACAAGAATCTAATTACTGGTTGAATATAAAATGTCTTGCTATTGGCTACCACAGCGCAGAAGAATGTTGCTGTAGCTGAATTGCGATCTCTGGTAGACCCAAATAGTCAACTTATTAGGTAGATAGGAAAATAAAGGTTTTGTATTATTATTCAGTGGAAGGCAAGTTGCTGGTTGAAGGAATAAAATGTAAATACCAAGGGATATCAGTACACTAAACTGGACAGGGCACAATGGGGAGGTTGTAGGCAAAGTATTGGAGGATTGTAGGCAGAGTATTGGATCTGATACAGAGGATGTGCCAGGGAAGTAAGAGATGAGTCACAAAACAAAGTTAGGCTCTGCATAGAGTGAGATGATATGGGACTCAAATTATGGGTATCCAATTCTGGAATTTAATGGGTTCCAAAGGAGAGTTATGTTACTGCACAACTTTTTTTCACCTCTCAAAACATGGTATTAACCTATTAAAATTTGGATAACTGTTTCCATTTCATGTCATCTTCACATTCTCCAATCACATAATACTGAAAAGTTGTCATAAATAATATTAAAAATGCAGAAACATGTGTCATGTAGATATCAGATTCTGGCAACACTGCAAAATTAAGATATCTCTTGAAATGTTTGGTAATTCCTCTGATGTAATGTGTTCTTAGCAGTACGGCTTTTCTCACACATAAAAGTTGCATGAAATTTACAAACAGAAAACATTAGTTAGTGCTCTCTTTCAGCTATGCCCACAATGTTGTATCGATAGAGGAAACAGATCGCTTTTGTTGTAAAAAAATATAACATTTCAGAAATATTCCACAGAACAAAAATTAAGAGTGATATTGTAGAATTTTTTTCTTCATGACCAGGATGCACTTCAATCCTATCACAACATCTAAAAGAAAGCAAAACTGTTCCTGTGGTGAAAATATATGTGGTAAAAATGCTAACCCCTACAAGGATTATAGTGACAAAGAGTTCAAAATAAATATTGGTGAAATCAGCATGAAGGACTATAGAGAGAACGATGATCATAAATTAGCAATTGGTTGCAGGCAAAAGAGAGTAAGAAAGTTTTCATTTACAGATACCAGAGTGTGGGACTGAAACAAATTACCTACAGAAATAATGAGCAGTATTCCTCTTGCTGTGAAGGAATTTAAAGCAAAAATATGGATGAATTATAATTACATGTGTACTAGCTGACCCGGCAATGCTTCACTATTGCTGGACTTGAGTAGGCACATAGATTAAATGAAAAAATATTTACATATAAATTTTAAACTGCTGTTTCATTCATTTCAGTTGGAAAGTGTGAGAGGGGATGCACTTTGGAAAACATATACAGGCAGTATTTTTCTGTTTGTTTCAAAGTATAAGTGTGCAAATTCCCATTGAAATCTGATGAAATATGTGGTTTTGTCTAAATTATGGGGAGGAGGGGTGGGTTTTTTAATTTTTTTGACAGGAACCATTTTCGACATCCCCTCGACAATTCACCATAGCTTCGCCGTAATCGGACGAACGGTTTGCGGGTTTGTTTAAATTATGGGGTGTTATGGGGAAGAGGGGGTAATTAAGGTGGTGGAAAGAGAGGAGAGGGATTGGGTTTTTGTGAAATTAATGTGTACAGTATTTCTCTCTCTTTTTTAAAGTATAAGTGTACCTATTCTTATCTAAATTGGATAAAAAATGTGGTTTGCCTAAATTATGGCAGGTGAAAACATAATGGGGTTGGAAAGGGGGAGAGGGGATGAATATTCGGAAACCATATGTAGGCAGTATTTTTCTGTTTGTTTTAAAGTATAAGTGTACAAATTCTTATCTAAGTCGGATAAAAAATATGGTTTGCCTAAATTATGGGGTGAAAACATAATGGGGTTGGAAAGGGGGAGAGGGGATGAATATTCGGAAACCATACGTAGACAGTATTTTTCTGTTTGTTTTAAGGTATAAGTGTACAAATTCCTATCTAAATCGGATAAAAAATGTGGTATTGCCTAAATTATGGGGTGAAAAAATTATGGGGGGTGGAAAGGGGGCGAGGGGATTAATATTCAGAAACCGTATTTAGGCAGTATTTTTATGTTTGTTTTAAAGTATAAGTGTACAAATTCCTATCTAAATCGGATAAAAAATGTGGTTTTGCCTAAATTATGGGGTGTTATGGGGAATAGGGGGTGACTTTTTGGAAAATTTTTCACAGGAACCTTCGCAGGCGCACACTCGAAAACTCTCCAAAGTTTCATTGCAATCTGATAAATGGTATAGGAATGCATAGAAGACGAACAAACCCACAAACATTGATTTTTATATATAAGATGTGGGGAAACTGCCACCGGGTCATATTAGTGGAGGTTGTATTTGTTTTTTATGGAAGATACCATCACTTATAACAACCAATATACCATTCATAATTCAATATGGCTACAAAACCGTTAGCAGACAATGTGTGATGTAGAATATCATATCACAAAAATAAAAAATATATAAGCATATAATTAATATCAGTGCCTCTCCAGGTTTAAAACTGGATATGGTTGAGGTTAGGTTTAAATTATAAACTGTCCAGAAGTAAAAGTTATATAATTCCAATATAGTCTTCTCTTTTTAGTATATGCTTAGTGTATAGTTTTTCCATCTGTGAAACTGGCTACCTTATGGAATTAGTTGAAAGTAATTCCAGTGGTATCATATACAAGCCTATGTTATTCTCCAGATTACTCGAGATCACAATTCTGGGAGCAAGAGGCGTCAGTACGGAAGTAGTGAAATGCAAGAACCATTAGAAATACTTCCTGAAGTAATTTTAGCAATTTCCTACTGGTCCAGGGTGTAAAATGTAAATACTGCTTGAAAATTAAACATCTTGCTATTTACTACAGCAGAATAATGACATCAATAGTCAGCTGGGTATACTGGAGATTGCGATTCCGCCACAACAACATACAGTAATATCGTTGGAATACTGCTGTAGTCAGTCGCAAGACGCATTATTCTCAAGCAGTAATTCCATTGTAATACAGCCTGGACCATTAGTTTCAAGCACAAATTAGGTTGTAATACAGCCTGGACCAGCATGAAACCGTTAAATGTACTTCGGGAAGAATTTATAGTTGAATCTAGCGTTGACTATGATGACAACTCTTGACGGAATCGCGATCTCCAGTAATCCCATATCCTGGACCAGAATGACAATGTTCCATGGTATACACAATACCAAGGCACATTACATTTTAAGACATCCTGTTGTAATGTAACTATCTGCAAGCAGTTTCCACAGCATTCAAGTGGTGGCATATCCTACTCTGACGACGTGCTTAGAAACTATTGACTCGGGATAAATTATATCGGAGAAAAAGGCACTATTTCATGAAATGACATTAACACTAACCAATGTTTCTTGGACACCATCTAAAATCGAAAATTGAGTAACAACTTGCAACAACCTACACCTAGGAGTTTTAATTAATGTATGTCAGTCAAAACTGGCATGTGAACATTATCACGAAATGCTGAGATAACTAAATGAGAAGGCAAGCAAGACATATCATATAAGGCCACATCCGATTTCGATAAACGTTTCTTATGTACAATTTCAAGTCAACTCGTAGATTTAAGAATTGAAACTGACTTTTCATACATTTACACCTATCCGAATGTTTATAAGACCATCGTAGAGCCTGTTCGAATCTTTATGCTCCTCTATGATACTTACAAATCCGTACTAAAAAATTCGACAATAATTCACAAGCTCGACAATCACAACTACTATATCTCACACCACAGCTGCTTCTGCGATTATATACAACTATACATTTGATAATACATCCCATTCCAACCACAAAGCAAACTTCTAAATGCCGCTTATCAAAGAGTATTAACCATTGTATCTTCTCACAATCGGTGATGCAAAAGCAGTTTCAACATTTAAATTCAATTAATACAAAAAACGAAACGCTGCAAACATAAAAAAATTGTTCTTAAATAATTGAACGGTGGTATCATCATTACGATTACATAATATCACTTTTAATTTCCATTGTTGGTTTAGATTTGAAACATAATTAGTTGTTTAACTGTTAGTAATACATTAAAAGAATAAGTTGCTAACATTAAAAAATATGTTGTTGGTAAATAACTGTTAGTTATTATTCACATTAGCACTAAATAGTGACTATCGGTTAAATTGTACTTTAGGTTCAATTTTAAGATTTAAAAGTTTCATTTATTGTTTTTTAAGTACTTTTATCTATTTATTATCACAGCAAGACGAAAAAAGTAAAACTTCAATGTAATGTTTTTTTTTTTTTTTTAAATAATCTGTTTCGCGAATCATAAAACTTTTACTAGGTTACATGTTAAAATTAAGAAACATAGAGTATTGTACATGTTGGTGATTATTATTGTTTTTAAATTCTTAAGATTCGTTTAGAAGAAGTTACTAGAAGTTTTAAGGAAAATCATTCCTATAACATGTGGTACCTGTTGCAGGTTTCTGGTGTGACATTTTTTTCTGAAGGGTCACGCCCTGCGGCCTCAGGTCAGGGGTTCCTTCGGGCTGGGAGCCCGCGGTATTTTTCCCGTCCTGCCCCCCTACTATTACGCCACTGGTATTGGGTATTGGTAAAAATCCTCTTTATTATTCTAATGAAACATTGTATGGATGGTTTACTGCCAGAGCCCCAGAGGTTAGGTTGTTTGAAGATGACATAATGTTATAATTATATAACAGGATAAAAATGGTAAAAAAACTGTAAATAGCTGCAGGGTATTCTGTAAATTGATAACTTTCCACATTTCACAGAGCCAGTCTATTATATTGGAATCAATGGAAAATGAATGTATTGTATATCTAGCTGGGTAGGGCAACATGGGAGGAAAATGAATGCAAAGAGTAGTCAGCTTATTAGGTACACAGATAAAAGCTAACAATTAATTATGATTTTAAGGCGGGGAAAGAATTCTTATATAAAGACTTGAAATATAAATACCTTGGTATAAAATCTGATAGCAAACCAAATGGGCTGGACACGTTGGAGAGGTAGTAGCAAAAGGTTTGCAAGTTTCAAAATCCTTCACTCGTAGGAGAGTGATGAGATGTACCAAAGAAGTAAGGGAATTTGGATACAAACTTTGATAAGACTATTGCTTGAATATGGTGGTGTAGTATGAGAACAACATTTTGGGTATCAATACGGGAGCTGTAGGAAGTACAAAGAATGGTTTCTAGATGTGTTTCTGGAAGTTACCGGAGAACACAATCAGTAACTGATATGATAAAGAAGATGAAACGGGATTCATTGGAAGACAGGAAGAGCAAGAAGAGTCTAGTGGGAGTTAACACAGTGGCGGATCAAGGTGGGGAGGGGGGTTAAGGGGCTCAAGCCCCCCTTAAAAGCATCTAGGTCCACCCCGAAATCGTAATTTTGAACACTTTTTGTTAGCTCTTCTATTTTTTTTATGGGCGGCAATCTGAAATAAAATAACCCCCACCCCTCCCATTTCAGCTCTCATTATCATTTCACAAGTCAAGCTCCCCTCCCCCAAAACCAATTCCTGGATCCGGCACTGAGTGTAAAAGTCGCGTATTGGTGATGAGTCGTGGAAAGATGGGCAAAAGTAAGAACGAAGACTTTCCCGGCGTATGACTGCAATGGGCAAAAGTAGGTTGGAAAAATAGATGTTTAGGAAACTGCCACCGGAACGTGCGCTCCATCGCAATTAAACTAAATTAATTAGTAAAACAACACGAATACTAAGAATATTTTTGCAGGTAAATCAGAAATACTAGTATTAACTGCGTATTAAATTGATGTAATGTTGCAAAATTTGTGAAGACAACGTTCAGAATCATATTGGTATTGAGTATTTGAATACTTGAACTATATGCTTTGCGGTCATGTGAATTTTGTACTCTGGTACAACCATAGAGGAAGGAATATTCCTTCCTCCATGGGCACAACCCTTGAACTCTTAAAGTCACGGGCGCTGGTGACAACACCTCCATCGCCTGAACTTAATCGATAATCCAACTTGCGACAGTGAGAGCAATCAAGAAGAAACACCAGACCACATATTTTTTGGCTGCTGCAAATACACTGTTGCTAGAGACACCCTCGTAAGTGTCTTGGTAATGGAGGGTCAGCAACTGCCTACATCTATACCAACTCTTCTGGCCTCAAATAACTTAAGTGTATACCGGCGGCGGAAGAGCGGGGAGCGGTTCAGGGCACCCTCTTGCCCTTGGGGTTGGAAACGGCCCCTAAAGGCGGATGAATCAGAAATGATCAACGGCATGGGGATGCAGAAGGCAACGGGAAACCACTGCATTAAAGACCCAAAGGGTATCCCGAGGACATGTAATCCTCTCAAATTACATATATCATGATGGCTTCTTCCTGGGTAAAATATTCCGGAGGTAAAATAGTCCCCCAATCGGATCTCCGGGTGGGGACTGCTCAGGGAGGAGTCATCAGAATGGATAGAAACATTCTACGAGTCGGAGCGTGGAATGTTAGAAGTCTGAATAGGGCAGGTAGGTTAGAAAACTTAAAAAGGGAGATGGAACAATTTAAGTTAGATGTTT
>JARYHS010013630.1:291182619-291198929 GCA_031002005.1 Vandiemenella viatica | reverse complement strand
TCCAGTCTCTTATATTGGGATCAATGTAAAATGAATGTATTGTATTGAAAGGATTCATATTATTTGGAGGAATTAAGTCCCCCCTCCCCCTTTCCCCTGCAAATGTATAAACTATCAAAAATCAGTTTCAAAGTGAGGTCTGTACATTAATATTTCACATGACGAAATTGTGGGCAACGGTTAGTTTACTAATAATTTCTGGGTTTGTTTGCATTTTCTGTCATATTTTCTTACACCAACCTTTCCTTTTAACCTTTGATTATGATGGTTTTGTAAACCTACACAATTCCTTTCTGACAAATTTATATTGACATTTGGCAATGATAATGTGAAAAATGAATCAATTTGCTTCATATTTTGGAAGGGTTGTGACACAAAACTCATTGAAATTGACTTTAGCTACTACAGGCAGTATACGTTTTGACTTTAATCTAGAAAAAGTAAAGCAAGACACCAGTAATAATGGGGATTGGGACATGGGTGAATGAGTTCTCTCTTACCGAGTGTGGTGGTGTAACGGATAGCGTTCTGGCCTCGCATTCGGGAGGACGGCGGTTCGAATCCCCGTCCGGGCATCCAGATTTGGGTTTTCCATGGTTTCCCCAAATCACTCCAGGTGAATGCCGGGATGCTTCCTTCAAAAGGCCATGGCCGAATTCCTTCCCATTCCTTGCCCCCATCCTTTCCCGTCTCTAAAGACCACGTTGTTAAAAAGGGACGTTAAACTGTTAAAAAAAAAAAAAAAAAAAAAAAAATGAGTTCTCTACCCCGACTTTTCTGCCATTTATCGGACTAATCTAAACTTTCCCTTCATGTTAAGATGCGGGTCATGTGTAGCATAACCCCGTTTCCAAATATGAAATTTTGAGACTGTCATTAGTGCCACTTTTAGCTATTTGTTAATATGTTTCATGCATGTACCTAACCTGTCTAATTGTAACACTTCCATATAACCAACACAGTTCTATGGTCAATCAATGCAAGTTACTTAATACCCTAAATTGCTCATCCTTAGCCAGGCTGTTCCCTGCACTACCAACTATACTGACAGGATCTTCATTTATAAAGTACCATAGGTGGTACTATATTCTCTACAACTAAATCAAGCTCTAGCTTAAATATGCTAGTGATCTGATAGGCTTATATGTTCTCCGGTTTGCCCTGCTACTTCTAGCCCACTCTTTTCCCTTTACTGCTGCTCAGAAATGCTTAATTGTGTGCTGCTTGTCCTTATTTGATATAGTTGCATGATGCTCCTCGCCTCATAATTCAGGAAACGGGATAGTGCAACATTACAAGTACAGAAAGGATTAACTTTCTAATTTTATAATCAATAGTTACTTTTGGAAATAATTCTAATTACTGTGGATTGATTTGTCCTTATATCAGTCACACCATGCCATTAAAAACTTAAAAGTCAATGTGTTCTCATGTAGTAATCATATTGACACTCAGTAACTACAAGTATAGTAAAAGAACTTTTTCCAGATTATAATGGAATTTTATTGGCGTTATTAATATTAGTTCTAACCTCAAAATATAAACCAGTATACCCACTACCATAAAATTGTTATTTATACATTTGTATTAATAAAGTTCTTCACCAACACACACACTTTTAAAATATTTTAATTCTATTGGTTTTTTGAAATATGAATATCAAAATTTAACTGCAAATGAAAAGCATGACTGAACACTTGGATATTTAAACGAATTTCAGAAATTTTGCTTTGCAAGTGAAATTTGTTGATAGTAATAACTAAATCATGCTTCTCAGATAACTGATATGTTAAAGAAAAAGTTTAAAAAATAATAGTATCAAATTTTCTTGTATTTTTTCTTTTAATTTTTAAGCACGTGCCAAATGAATTTTTTAAAATTTTTTTTGGTATATAAGTATGAAATGTGGTGTTTGTCTTTATCAATTCGCATTAAAAATATGAATTAGAATTTAGGAGGTAGTTGGTAATAAGCTGTGGAGAATTTTCACAGTTCTTCCTTCCTCTTAAGAGCTTTAAATTTACACCTTCAGATAAAATGAATAAGATAAGGTATTGAAGGTAAGGGGAAAAGGTAGACTTAATTGTTAGACATATTTATAGGTTTTTATGGCCAGGTTGTGATGCAACCAGGCAGGACCACAGTGTTAACCAGCATTTCTGTGTTGATTTAAGCTGACTTGTCATAGTTTAAACTTTGGGCTATCCGATTTCATTAGCATGGAAAACATAAATTTCACAATCAACAAATCTGGTGGTAGGGTTTCATGCAAACTGAACTATAATGCTATTTACTGTTTGTTTCAGAGTTTGTTGTAAACTTGATGTTATAATTTCATCTATGTGAACTCTGAAACAAGAAAATATCATTTGCAATGATACCATTTGGTTAGATTGTTGTGCACCATGGACTAGATTGGTGTTTAGTGTTCATTGTTTTGTCTGCTCTTAATTTCAATTTTTGCGTTCAATCTATTGCACGAGAGTAAATTACATCATTCCTGACAAACCACTGGCACATATCAGCCATATTCACACCACATATTATTGCAGTGGGTAGTAAGGTTTTAGTTATGTTCCAGTATGGTATGCATTTTGACTGCGAGAAAGCTCCGTCAGACAACATTGAAATGGATTCCTTTAAGCATGAGCAAAATCAGTCCATAAATAACAGCTGAAATGCATACCAAGAGTTATGTTTGACATTGTGATTCTATTATGGAATTTATATCACAGGGTTCATACATATTCCACTCAGCACAAATTCAAAGAAGCCAAGTGAACAATACTGAACTGTATGAAATGGGTCATCAGAAAACATAAACTTTCCCAATTAGTGGTAGTTTCAAGGAGAGCTAGAAACAAATGAGATTAAGGCATTCTGTACAATATAATTTCAGAAGAAGAAAAGAGCCATGGAAAAAAAACAGGTCTGTTCCTCTTGCTGTGAATCTCAGACTCCTCATGGAGAAAGTTGCGTGCATAGCTAGTATGATATTTCCTTTCCATAGTCTGAGAAGCTGCAAGTTAAAATTTTTATACTATACAGTGATGATGTTAATTTCAAATCAAGTCTTGGCGAGTAAAGGCGTTGGTAGTTTCATGTCTACAATCACATTGCCAATAAACGATTAGAATAAACATGTCACGATCAATCAATAATAATTTGCATGCAGCCTTTGGCCTCAATCGAAAAGTGCTTCTTCATTAATAGTACTATCCATAAATTTCTTTTGATGCTTTCATTTCGTAATTGATGAGTGTCTGTTGTATGTTCTCATCATTTTAGCTTTATAGTTATTATTTTGTTCTTACAAAGTACTTGCATACTAAACAAATTATCATATATGAGATTAAGTTAATTATTATCCACAATTTATTTACATTCTTGTTTATGTTGGTATTGCTGTCATGTTGCGTAGCTGACATATGCGTGGTTTAATCGTTATGTCTGTGCAGGTTTGAGCTGCTAGGTTAGTTCCATTATCGCTGCCCTACCATTAATCGTGGCTGTTCTGCTTTCTGTTTGCACCAAAGAGGAGCAACATTTAGTGATCCGTTTTTTTTTTTTGTGGTCTGTAGGTGTGGGTTGCACAAGTGTTACGACGAATGAGCCAGACGACTGAGGACAACATTGAGCAGTTTTGACATGTGATCTGTTAGACAGATGAGTTACTATTGATGAAGTGGCACATCATTTGAAAATTAGTCATGATTCTGCCTACAAAATCATCCACAACAGACTTGGGTTTCATAAAGTCTATGCAAGATGGTTCCCAAAACAACTCACACAGTTGCGTAAACAAATGCGTTGGACATCTGCCAAAACCATTTGGATTGCTAAAAAAAACGTGACGTCTTCTTAGACAGAATCATCACTGGTGACATAACAATGGAACCATCATTACGAGCCAGAGATTAACGGCAGAGTATGAAACATCCAAATTCACTCTACAAGAAAAAGTTCAAAACCCAACCACCCGCAGGAAAACTGAAGCTTAAGAGTTTTTTGGGACTCACAAGTTCCAGTATTGGAACATTATCAGGAAAGGGGCACAAAATAAAAAATGTGTGTTACATTGAGATGCTTACTGACAAGCTGAAGCCTGTAATATGAAGCAAACACTGAGTAGTGCTTTTGAAAGTCCTGATCTTGCTCCTTCTGACTACCGCTTGTTTGAACCACTCAAAGAGGCATTAAGGGGCCGACGATTTATCTTGGATGAAACAGTGAAAGAAGTGGTGCATTCCTGGCTCAGAGCTCAACTGAAAACCTTCTGTTATGAGGGTATCAGGAAGCTTGTGCGACGATTGACCAAGCGCGGTGAAACGCAATAGGACTATATTGAAAAATTATGTACATGTAAGTTTCCTATTTGTATTGCAATAAAATTTATAACTTCACAGCGGAAATAATTGACTTGCCCTTGTATATATCGTTTCTAAAAGTTGTTTTTTGACACAAGTCATTATCTCCCTTCATACCTAACTGAAATCGGTAAATGAGGTAACATTAAGATTTGCACTTATGTAACATCATAGATTAAGATTTTTTTTTTTAATTTGTAATAACTATTAAGGTCGCGTCTTTGAAATTGGAGCCATACTGCTAGGTAACAGCAGCACATATCACAGTGTTATTAATAAGCTGCCTCACTGGTGTCAACAAGGAATGAGCACATTACTGATAGCAGCACCACATCAGAGATACGAATAAACTGTTTTTTTGTACCATAAGTGTTTTTTTTTAATATTTTTTTCTGTTATGGTAATATTTGTTTTGCTTATGATTCCTACGTAAACATTTTATTGACCAAATTTTCTCATGGGCTATGATCGCAACAACACACATCGTATCATATGCTGTGTGTAATTGTTCAGGTTAGTTGTATTCTGTTAAGGGAGTGTCCATTAATCGTGTGTGCTAAAATTTGGGGGAGATTCGACAAACTCTTAACAGATCTCATTTAAAAAGGGGGCGGGGGATCTATAAAAATCTCCTATCAGCTTTTTATTTGGAATAATTACGTGATCAATCTCGTGGTAGGGAGTGTGCATAAACTACTTAGCTCCATTTTGGCCTCCTGTGAACCCTCCCCCCCTGCCCTTTCCCCACACAGCCCTACTTGGCTTTTACCTCTACCCCACCCCCCCCACGCAGCACGTAACTTTTTTCCTTTTGATTCCAGTATACATTTTGTACTGTTTTCTCTTGTCAGACTATTGTAAATTACATATGGAGATAATTAATTGAGGCAAATAAATATTCACATGATGTTGTGAGTTCAGTTCCTCATTTTAACTGTGAAAAATGTTATGAAAGGAAAGCTACGTGGCTCGGAACCCCCCTCCCCCCACGTAGCCTTCCAGCTAACCCCTCCCCCCTCCCCTGGACTGAGCCACATAGTTTGTGCACGGTCCCTTAGGGGGAGGGGAGGTCCCACCAGATCTTACCAAGGGTGAGGGGAGGGGGGGGGGGGAGATATAAATTTAAGGAAAAAATCTTGTGCAATTAATGGACATCCCCTAAGATCAGTGATAGTTTTGCCCGTCCAAAAGTTTTTCCTAATTGTTTCGTAATTTGTTGTAAATTTTTTGTAGTGTACCTTTTAAACTAAACAAACAATCGCTGCAATTGAGGTAGTTATTCTTTCATTCTATTACAGACCATCAACCTCACTATTCGTTGTATTTTATCCACAAAATTTTTGCACGAGTCATCTAGTTTTAACCAATTTTATTCTTTCCAAAGCTGAATGACTTGAACTGTCAGAAACCAGAAGCATAAAGTTAATCTTGGAGGTATATTTAGTTCTTTATTGTACACTTTTTCTCAATTATTACTTGCAGGATTTGCTGTAAAATTATTATTTACATGCATGGTGAGTGAATAGTTAATGCTCCGGCCTGGCATTCAGCAGAATGCTGTTTTGATCCCCAATCCAGACATCAAAATTTCAGTTTTCCTTGGTTTTACAGAAATTATTTCAGGTGAGTGCCAAGATGGTTCCTTCAAAAGTTTTGTAAGAACGAAGATTTTCCCGGCATATGACTGCAATGTAGTCTTCACGTGTGGGTCAGCCGACCAGTGCAGATGTCTCTACACCTGAAGAAGACGGCGGAGCTAGCCGTCGAAATATCGTGTTTCCACAACACAATCTAGCGGTACACCTGTGAAGACTACAGTGTAAATTCCTTCTTGCTTTTTTGACCCTTCCCCCCAAATTCTCATCCAACTCTAATATGACCTCAGCATCACTATGAATAGTCATATTTATAAATTTTGATGTTATAGGATATATGACTTCTGTAAATGTAACATTTATTGTTGGCTCAAACTTTTCTTTGGCATTTAACCGATTCATGTTTCTTTCATTTCAGATTCCTGGGAAATAATTACTACATTATATAAGAAAGTAAAAAGAAGACGTAAGTATTATCTGCTTATAATAGAAACTGGTATCTGTAATAGTGTGATTCATTGACATTTTTATGGATTGTGGCCAAGAAATATGCACATGAAATTTTCATGCAACATATATTTTACATTTTCATGTAAGTTACACACAAGAAACAAATTACAAACTGTATTAAAAAAGTGAAAATTAGAAAAACCATTATATATGTACAAAAGTGGCACAAAATCTTAATGTTGTAATAATTGTGTAACTTCACATGCTGAGGGAGATTGAAAAGGAGTCTTTTTTAGGAGAGAAGAGGCATCTGGTATCAGAAGAGCAGAAGGTACATGTGCTAACTTAAGAAAATGCTGTGCATATTAAATAAAGAAAAATTCCCCTACCAGTGTGGCTGTGCTCGTTAAAGTGCCACCACTGAATCAGGGAGGTACATGGTCCTGTATCAAGTCCTGAACCCTGTATTCTCCTAGTTCAGTTTTTTCACTATTTACCGGTATCAAGACGAATGTTTGAACGGCCCCCAATTTCCCACCTCATAAACTACCTATTTTTGTAAAAAAAAAAAAAAAAAAAAAAAAAAAAAAAAAACTATTACACAGAAGTAATTTCAAGCTTCACAGAAAGATAACAACAAAATATTTTTCAATAGTACTGACAGTTCCCATTCTATCATGGGTAGGGCAGATGTCCTCCCATACACAGGACTCCTGTGCATGAATGCCAGTGTCTTCTGGTCCATCACGGCTGTTACAGGGAGGAAAGGGGGAATACAGATAAATTACTATGTTAAATGGAATGCTTCATAAAAGCATTAACATGATTAGTGATGATCTTTTATTTTTAACTAGTCTCGGTTTAACGGAGTGTTCAGGTAATTAATTTCTTTGTTGTTGCGTAACTAAATAGAATCATATATATTATTTCTATAAAGTGGTTTTTTTTGTCACAAACCATTATCTCCCTTCATACCGAACCGAAATTGATAAATGACGTATCATTTTAAAGCTTAAGATATCCACATTTGTGACATCATATTTTAAGAAACTAATTTTTCCAAATTCGACCCTTAAAGGGCAAAACTGTCAATATTTCTACTATGCGTTTTTCTGTCACGAGCCATTTATCTCCATTAATATCTAACCAAAATAGATAAATAAGGTATCATTATAATGATTATGGTCTCTGCTGTGGTCACTCAAATTTTAAGAATGGAATTTTTGTGAATTTAACCCTTAAAGGGCAAAAATATCAGTAATTCTAAAATGAGCTTTTTGTGTCTCGAATCATTTATTTACCTTCATACTTATACATGATAAATGAGGAATGTGATGCTTGTGGCGTACCTTTGACGGTACGCCACATTTTAACCGAATGTGTATTGTTTTTAGATCTAAGGGCAGACGTTGGCTTAGCCAACGACCTGTCACTTATTTTAAACGATGACGGTGACAACGTGGCTAAGGTTTTAAAGTTTTGTTGCTTGGCCGGTCTTGTCCCAAAAATTTTGGGCAGATCGGCCTAGGTTTTTAATTGGATTGGTGGCCATTTACAACCACCAATTGAAGTACCGTTTTTACTCGTGACACTGCTTATATGGCTGGCCCTTTTACAGCCAGCCAACTAACTTGTTTTTTTAAACTGGTTGGCCCTTTTACAGCCAACCAGTTAATGTATGTATTTTTATATTTTATTGCCTTGTTTCAGTTTTATATCTTATGTAGCCGTCTGTGTGGCCGATCTCTTTACAGTCGGCCACGCAGACGGTATTTTAGTTGGTAGGTTAGTATTTTATTGTGCATTCTCTGTGGCTGACCAGACGGCAATTTTGCCACGTTGTCACGCCTGGTTGTTGTTAGGGTGCTAATGACCCCGTCGTCGACACGCCCTAAAACCCAAATAACAACAACCACATCCCCCACAGCTATCGACATTCGGCCAACGTTGTGCACGACAGGAAACTCAATGCTACTTCCACACACAAAGACCAGTGATCTGTGCTTGGTAGTGGCGGCTGAAAAGTGAAATATATGAAAACACACATCTATTTTTATATATATTTAAGATTACTAGATGACCCATGCAAAAATTTCGCGTATACGATGATTAATAAGGTTGGTGGTTTGTAATAGGATGAAAGAAGAATCGCTTCTATTGTATCAATTGTTTGTTTACTGTAATGGATATGTAACAAAAGTGGACACCAGTGAAGCAGTTTATTATTGTTTCTGTGATATGTGCTGCTGGTATCTAGTGGCTTGGCTCTGAACTTTCTCATTTGTGCAACATTCACAGTTATTGCTTTTGTCCTTCAAGGGTCAAATTCTGAAAAATTTTGTTCTTATAATGTTGTCTGAGACCTTAATCTTTTAAATAATGCCTGATTTATCGATTTCAGTTAGGTATCAAGGGAGATAAATCACTCATTATAAAAAAAAAAAATCATTGTGGAAATAATGATACTTTTGCCCTTAAAGGATTGAATTCTGAAAAATTCCTTCCTTAAAGTATGCAGTGACCACAGCAGAGTCCTTAATCTTTAAAATGGTAACTCATTTATCTATATCAGATAGATATTATGGCTAATGACACAAAAATGGGTTGCAGAAATATTGATACTTTTGCCCTTTAAGGGTCAAATTCCAAAAAAAAAATTCTTCTTAGTATATGATATCACCAAAGTTGAGATCTTAATCTTTAAAATAATTGTCGATTTCAGTTAGGATTACAGGGAGATGAATGGTTTGTAGTACCAAAAAAAAAAAAAAAAAAAAAAAAAATACATTTTAGAAATATTGACATTATTGCCCTTTAAGGATCAAATCTGGAAAAATTACTATCTTAAAATGTGACCAAAGCTGATACCTTAATCTTTAAAATGATACCTCATTTATCAATTTCGGTTAGATGTGAAGGGAGATGATGATTTGTGACAGAAAAACACCTTATAGAAATAATATATATTATTATTTTCTTTTTCATAAGTCAACCTCCACTGTACATATAGAATAAACCTGTCTGTATGTTGATTGTTTAACACTAATTTTTAACTGAAAATTATTATTCATACACACAGAGTACATAAGCATTATTGATTTCTACTTTTGAGATTTTTGCCTTTTTTATTGAATTAGCAGAAAGCAATCAGGTTTTTAACCTTTCTTTTGACTCCTTTTACTATAACTAATTAATATAATAGAGGTTTTCTTAGTGTATAAGCTGTATAAAATGTTTGATCCTCCCAGGGGGAAGGGGGAGGGTTGTATTAGGTGTGAGACAACATTTCCAGATCTGTGACCCTTTAAAATATTGCCTTCTTTATGATATTCTCACAATGGGAGGCTTAACAATGTTTCCACGAAGTTGAGATTTCCTCGGCATTTTGCTGCAGTGTAATTTTCACAGGTGTCAAGCTGGATGTTATGAAAATTCAGTGTTTCAACAGCTAGCTCTTCTGTCTTCATCAAGTGTAATGTGACTACCAAAGGTTGCAAGCGTCTCATTACTCCCATTATTACCATTGAATATTACATTGCATTGTTTGCTATTTTTAACAGTTGGATATTTTCTACATATACTTTATCTTCCTTTTAAAAATATTTTTTTTTATCTAACCAGATAAAACTTGTAAATTTTAATCAGTCTTTTTCATTAACATTTATGTTCTTAAATCTTCCATCTGCTCTCTTGTCTTAGCATTAAAATCTACCATTCTTCCTAACCAGTACACAAATTTATTTCTTCTGAAGTCATACTTTAGTAATTGTACTATGCCCTAAGCTTTATCTTCTGCAGGCATTCATATTCTTTTGTCATCAGTCTGTTGACTGATTTGCTTCTATTATTACTTCCAGTATTCTAACCATTGAAATCTAAAAATTCAGTTATCTGTTTCTTATATTCTAATCTGTCCTGCAGGTCTTATGTTTGACTGTTCTCACCATTAATAAATTAACCAATCCTGGCTTGCCTTGAAATTTGATTCACTATCCTGTACCTTCTTTGTTTGAGGCTCTTCCACAAACCCATCATTTTCATAACATGTTAATTTTGTAAACTTAATTCCTACCAGCTCCTTTCCTTGCTTGTTGACATAAACATTATAGTGCAAAAAGACCTCATTGCTAAAGATGATTTCCTTATTGAAATTGTTGTACAGTTCATGATGGAATTGGTTTGGCTTTAGTTTTTGGGTCTCATTTCAATCTTGACTGGGTGCAGATGTCGGTCTTTCAGCAAAATCCATTGCATACTGCATCTCAAAATATTCATTTACAGTAACTGACTGTGAATGGATGTTTTGGGATACCTGGCCGCATTATTGTTGAAAGCTGCAATGTTTTTATTGACTGGCTGGTACAAATATGACCAATTCTTCCGCTGTCCATAACTGATCTGGTTTACTAAGATTCTTTTCCTGCTAAAAATGCCACGTAATTTGTGCACAGTTTCACAGAGTTTTTCCCCATACTTGTCGTATGATGTTTCTGCTTCTGTTGGTTGTACTTGTAATAAATTTTAATGATTGTTGTACTCTGATTATATTTCACTAGATATTGATTAATAGCAGTGAATTTACTGATTTTTTAAATTTTGGCCAACTCATTAGAACAAAAATAGTTTGTAATTTAAATCTTTCATTAATCTCGCGACACTTGGTCTTTAGTTCAGCCAGCTCTCCCAGTAATTTGTCAGTATCCTAACTCTTATTTGCAAACTGGTCTGTGTTGTCAGCAACCTTCATATTTTGATTGCCTCCCCTTGAACTCCAATACCACATATATTTTTTCTTTTGTAGATTTCTTAGTTATTTTACATTAAAAGTTAAATATGAATAGAGATGCTGTCATGACTTTTAACTGATGCTTGTCTCGTGACTCTACTTTTGTTATATCTGCCCAATTCCGACATAAATTTGACAATTTGGTTGTTTGTTTTTAAAATAAAAATTGGGATAGGCAAATAAACAACCACTGCTTGCCAAAGAGGATGGCAGGATTTTATTGACACATGAACGCACATGAGCATTGTAATTATCAGGTATATAACCCTTCCTCAGCAGTACAGGGTTACTACAAAAGAATCATTCACTTTCAGGACCCGATTTGTTCAAAAGTATTACACTTATAAATATGATTGATACATGAAAATAACCACAAAATATCCAAGTCTTATGCACACTCTACAAATGTTCTGTGTGTCCGGCTTGGTCACACGAGGCACGTCCAGGCGGTAGTTCAATTCAATCCACACATTTTGTAGCGTGATTGCATTAATGTTCATCAATGCAGCCCTGATCCGTTTCTTAAACTCTATCATTTTTGGTAGTGGGGGTACGTAAACAATGCCCATAATGTGTCCTCAAAGGAGGAAGTCGCACGGCGTTAAATCCAGCGACCTGGGAGGCCAGGGTAAGAAAGCGACGTTATCACCAACATGGCCAATCCAGCAATGCGGGAGTTCATGGTTCAGGTAAGCACGAACATCGAGGTACCAATGAGGGGGTGTACAAACTTGGATATTTTGTGGTTATTTTCATGTATCAAACATATTTGTGAGTATAATACCTTTGAGTAAATCAGGTTTTGAAAGTGAATGATTCTTTTGTAGTAACCGTGTATGATATGGCAGACAAAGGGGATGGTTTTAAGAACCAATTAGGTATAAGTGATAGTGAAAGCATGCTGGATGTAACTAAGCAGAAAATGAGTGGAATAGTTTTCCTGGAGAGTAGACGGTAATATGTGACACAGAATCTTGATTTTTTTTTCTCCATTGATGGTGTCATGTTTTTAGGTATTATTACCACTAGAAGAATTTCCATTCAGAGCAATGTTTTCCAGATATTTGTAATTCCACATACAGATTGTTTCATGATGTCTATTATGTTGTTAAATAAACTTTATCTCTATTGCAAGTTTTCATAAAGTTGTACATGACTTGATTGAATTTCTTTATTTTTATGCAATAAAGTTGAAATACAGTTATTAGGACTTTAATATTGCTTTATAAGGTTATTTAAAGTAAAAATTCTGAATATGATACACGTGGGTAACTGGTAATCTTATCACAATTATCACAGTGTAAAATTATGATTGGACACCACAACAAAACTCATGCAATTGTAGTATTGAGTACTTCAGTTGCCTTATCCAACAAAAAATTAAAAAAAATGGTTTTGTCCTGAAAATGTTAGCACGCCAAAATAGAAAATTTATATTAATCACAAAACTGAAATTTTGAGTATCATGTTGCTCTGCATAGAGAGAAAAGAACAATAAATGTTTATGTAATTTTTCTTCTTGAAAGTTTGGCTACAGGACTTTCACCAACCTTCTTTCATTCTTTTCACATCGTGGTTAGTTACATGTTCCGTTCATTTGGTACCAGATGCCTATTGCTATAATATAATTACTGTACATTTTCCGTTTTTCCTTGAGTGATAGAATAAACTTTGTAAGATAACTGTCTAATGTTAATGCAAACTTTCTTTTCTGTTAACTCATTTAAATTAATTCCTCATACTCGACATATGTGTTTCTCTTCCTATTGAAATATTGTGCTGCTCAAGTAAATCACGATGGTAAAAATTATTTTGTCATTCTGCTTGTATGTGGCATATTAATATTATGCTTAAATAAAGATATTCATAATTGCAATTCTATATATGTTTTCTTAGAAGTATATATTATTTCTGTACTGGTTATAAATTTATAAATTTTACACTAAAACCTTAAAGTATTATGTGTTATCTAGATGGATATTACTGTTGAAGGGTGCACGTGTTGTGTTTGTGCCCTAAAGGTATTTAGATGAATAACAATAAGTAGCTTTCAGCTCTCTGCCATTTCCTGAAACTACTAAATGCAGTTTTTGAAATTGTTACATGGGATGTGGTTGATACAGGATTCCAAGATACTTTTTTTTTCAGAATGGAAATATAAGACACAAATAACATTTTTGTACTCAGTTTTAATTTAATGGAAGTCATTATTTCAAGAAAATTGGTATCATTAGACCCAATTCATTTGATATTTCAACAGAACTGGGTTGAAACTGACCAACAGCCACTCATCAATGGGCATCAGTAATATGCAAGCAGGTCAGCACACAGCAGTCCGCGCAGAACAGCGGCTGCCGCTTGTATGCAGCAGCCATGCCACAGTTGCCTCGCTCGCCCCTTGCTGCGGAACACCGCACCGTCTCTGCCTCTCACCCGCCCGACGGCACCTCATCCGACTCTCACCTCATTGTGGCTTGAACAGCCGCAAATCTGATTGTAGTGCCTCGACTTCCAATTCATTCCTAGCACCGTGCATCCTAAATTTCTTTTCAACTGTCTCCAATACTTCATCAGACAGAAGGTTAGGGTGAATTACTGTTAATTTAAAATTATTATTTGAGCCAATGCTTACTTACACAATAGCACCTCAGCTTCGTATCTGATGTGTGTGTGGTATATTATTGTTGTTACTACCAGAACTCTAATTCTTAACTGTGAATTTCAAAAATACTCTTCACCCTATAGCTGATTTTGTGATCACTTGAAACATTGGCCGGCAATTTTTTATGATGCGTTTTTTTCCCAATTTATACACAGCTAAGTAATATTTTCTCGTCTGTATTCTGTTGTTTGCTAGTTCACAGTATAATGCAGAAATAGGATTGAATTCTTTTAATATGCCAAACATTAATGATTTTTTTTCACTAGTTTTTGGTGACAGGATTTTCAACCATCGGTCAGTTAAAATTTGTTGTATTTTATTTATTTTTTAGCATTTATAAAATAGTGACTTCTTCCATGCATTATTCTTTTATGATATTAAATAGATTTGTTCAGGTACTATGGCATAAAGCTGCTTTTTATGTTAAAAAGTTAGTATGTCCATTTTGTGAGTAGTGGCCACATTTTTTTGATTTAATATGCTTCTCAAATGCATCTATCATGGTGGTCATGAAAAATAAAATGATTGATAAAATACTGAATTTTAAGCTTCACACTTTTTCTTAATATATTCATTTTGTGAAGGCTCAAATGAACTTAAAATGCTTTTAACGTTGCTTGAGGTTTTATGTTGCTGCTGACCATTCACACAACCAATTTAAGAACAATAATACAGGTGATTTTTAATTATTTCTACTTATAATTTTAGAGAACGTTTCAGGGTTCTCATTCCACATGAGAATCAATTGCTTCTGTGGAAGTGTTGCAAAGCATTTTTTGTTTCTTGATATTGGATTTAAAATATTATACCTCTTTATGAGTTATAACTTTCTCAAATTTTTCTGTTGAGAGTCTATTCAATTGTTAATAATGGTATTTATGATAAATATTAATGTATGTTCAGTTTCTGTAAATTGGAAAGGTGTCGGCTCCAAGTTTCTCTTTTTGAAGAGCCATTTGTTTCACATTATTTTTGGTGAATATAGAACTGGGTAATCAAATTTCCACTTTGTGTTTTGTGGTTAATGTGAACTCTGTTTCATGTAAAAATTGTTCACACAAATTTCAACAGTCATTGAATATTCTCAATAATTTTAAACTGGTGTTTTCAAAGGAGGATAGAATAAGAGTAGTTATTCATTTTAATAGAAGCTGCTAAATTACTTTCTAAAAAATTGTTTTGTTGCTTAAAAAAATTAAGAACACTGTTCCCTACTTGACTAATGTTTTCAGTTGATGGATGCACAGTAAGATTGTGTTAATTGATTACTCCACCTGTCTTTAGTCAGTATAACTTGATGTTCTATAAAATATCAGAAAAAAGCAGTTTAGCTGGAGGTGCTTCATAGCAATTGTTGGTGTTAAGTCTGTCTTCAGTGGAACACTTAATTCTTGTTTAATCCAATCTGCTGTGTACATGGGTTGAAGGATGTAACAAACCGTTAAAACTAATGACAGAAGGTGTTCAGCAATTTTTGTGTTATGGCGGAACAAATGGATACTGCTGTTTTACAGATTTATGATAGTATAAATTAAAGATACGAATACTTTAGTCTTGACGTTTAATTTTGTAGTGTGCTCGGTTTTCTTTATTTTTAATGTGGTTTGTTTGGCACTTCAAAAATAAATAACAGTTAGGCATGAGAGGGTAGGTCTGTTGGTTGAATTTTTCTCTACAGCTTTTTAAAGTTTCGGGTTTTTGTAATAATTTGTTAGTGATCAATTTTTTCCAAATTCTTGTGACTTAATCTTTATTTTCACTTTGCATGATTCACTTTGATTGTAGGGGACTTGTGAAGAACTCTAGTAATCATATTGAAATCGTACAGTATACTGCTGTAATAAAAGGTAATTAATTATTATTTCAATTTACCAAAATGCATACGATTATTTATATTGTTAATTGGAAAAGGTACTCGAAATGATCTACCAATCTTTAGTAAGAGTAAAAGGTCATAACCTGACAATATATTCTTTCACAGATGGTCAACATCCATAAGGGGATTTAAATTTAATAATGATAAACAATCAAAAATAATCCACAAACAACACCTTTGTCCTACATTAATGACCACTAAAATTAAGTAATACGAGACAACAAAATATCCGTTTAGATTTTCATTTACAAAATAACAGTTTACAGTTTTCGGCAGGACACGTAATGACATTACTTTTTAAAAGTTAATGCCCCCCTGTTTCAATCACAAACTACTGAATCCAACTTATAAAATGTCACAGTTTATATCTCAGTTTGTATATCGTAGAGTGAGGATTATTATAGTGCATACTTCTCTGCTCAGACTGTTCAGTTGGTAACCATGGAGGTTTTAAGTGCAAACACGATATTAGCAATTTGTGTGAAGTTCGTCTTTTTTACCATCTGGCCGGCATTGATGTAGTCAGCAAACTCCTGACACCACACTGAATTTATTACCTTGCGACTCAAAATGA